>JAOQMS010000007.1:30648753-30695701 GCA_027563885.1 Erythroxylum longipes
CGGATGACGCTTGCTACCACTGCAGCTCCGAGGAAACCTCTCTTCATGTTGTGCGAGATTGCCCCAGAGCTAGACTAATGTGGCGCATATTCACTCCCTATCTCCGATTTCCTGATTTCTTCAGTCAAACTCACCAGGAGTAGCTACTGTAAAATCTCCAGACTCACCACAACGTTCTTGGGCATGAGTAGGCTACCCTATTTGGCACCACCTGCTGGTTCCTGTGGAAATGACGGAACATGTCCTTTTTGATGAATCCTTTACTTGGCCAACTTCACCTGATTTATTCATTGTCTTATGCAGACCAGATCCATCAGGCCGAGGACTAGCAAAGGCGATCTACAATCAGCCCTCATCCTCATCAGATGCAGCTCATCGAATGGTGTAAACCTCCCGTAGGGTGGATAAAACTCAACACAGACGGAGCATGCAAGCGTTCCCAGTCGTTGGCTTCGGCAGGCGGACTCATCTAAGACAGTACAGGACAGTGGCTTGGAGGGTTCACACAGAATCTTGGCTGGTGTTCGTCACTGACAGCGAAACTATGGGGCGTGTTGCCAGACTTACTCTCGCATGGGATCTGGGGTATCGATGGATCGAGCTGGAAGTAGATTCCATCGCCGTGATCAACGTAATCTCCTCCTCCGCCGACCGCTCAACGTCTCTCATTCCTATCGTGAGAGAGATTCACGAACTGTTTACTCGGAACTGGACTGTTGTTCATCGACACATCTATCGAGAGGGCAACAGATGCGCTGACTGGCTTGCGACCTATGCTGAACAGTTTGATGTCGGAATCACACACTTCGATACCACACCCTCTGGGTGCCTTACTCTTCTTCTTGAGGATATGTCTGGGACTCGGTTCCCGCGACTCGCTTTATAATTTGTGTTCTCTTTTCCCTTTATATATAAAAAAGGGCAATAAACGAAGAAATACGGAAAATACTTGATTTCGGTTCCATAACTTCAAACGAGCTTTTCACAGTCGAAACGAGCATAAATCCTCCATCGTCTTCATAGGAATTGTTCACCGAAACACGGTCAACGTCTTTCTACAGTTTTCTCAAAACGTAAGCTCTCTTAACGGGTCAAAGAATCCTTATTCTTACGAATGATATGAATAACTGCAAGAGACTTTAACCTTTATATATATATAGCTTCCATATCGAACTTCTCCATCACAAGCTCGATATGAGTTCGATTCACACTGATCGAAATCTATTTTTCACCTAGACTTCTACCCATTAATTTAGGTCATTTATTGAGCTACTTAATTATCTTTACCCGGATCAAATTATGTAACTTAACCGATTAGTTATTTGAAAAATAAAAAATAAAAATAAATGTTATCCATGGAAAAGTCAAAAATATCCGAGAGTCAAAAAAATCCAAGAGTCGGTTCCAACTCTAGTGGATAGTAAGGATAGCTGACTGATCAGAGCAAGATAATGAATGGAACTGTCATAGGAAGGATAGATGACTGATCATCAGAGCAAGATAATGAATGGAACTGTCATAGGATTTCCGACTACACATCTGATAAAAGAAGATTTCATGCGTCTAAGCAATACGTGACCTGAGTCATTCCGAAGTTTTTACTTTTTTTCTCTTGTAAATCGATTGGAGCATGGATAGGATTCTATGGTCAATCCAAGCAACGAATGCCGTTCGTTAATAAGAATATACAAGTCAACGAATCTGTCCAAGTAACGTCCATTTCAAGTTGTAATTCGATTAGAATTGGAAGTAAGTACATAAAGGGTAGCTGCTTCTGCCATTTTTTCTCCATTATTTTCTTACTGAACATAGAAGATACAATTGCATGCCAAAACCTTAACTGGTTTTCTAGGTTTTAGCATAGTCACATGTATACATGCGTACATACATACATAGGTGTTTTCTGCTTTGAACATATACGTATCAACCAAACTATATAATTACTAATTACTTTTAATTATAGAAAGTCACATGCAAGCTCTGTGGTCAGGTCCTCCTTAATTAAACCAACCACACTGACAAATCCCATGACACAGGAGCTAAAAGCAAAAGCTGTTAGTGCCATGTTCCTCTTCTTGCACGCCACCAATATTATTGGAAGGACTAGGACAATTCCTATTAAGAAGCTCTTCTATCATTTGCAATGCGATTCTTTCCTCTTCATTAATCTCCGTTCTCGACTCTGGCCCGCCGGAGGACTTGCCGTCAAACGGCGAAGGGTGTGTTGAAACTGGAGTGTTACTCTTTTCGAGCTGCACGGTCATGACCCAGTTGGAATCCGATCGCTGTCCTGCACGCTTTTGCCACACACCAATGTGCGAGTTCTCGGTGTCGAGCCTCAAGCAGGTCATGGATGGTGACAGTACTTTGCTGCACTTTCGAAGCTTGGCGTGGAGGGTCTCCGATAGACTGTTTGGCGGCGTTGAGGAAGGCAACTCAGGAGTAGGTTTTGGCTCTCCATTTGGACTAGTTTGCGGTGATGGTGGTGGTGGTATTGTTGGGAAGTTGGTTTTTGCGTTGCGACCACTCAACAAGACAGCAGCTTGGTCATAGGCTCTTGCTGCCTCTTCTGCTGTTTCAAATGTGCCTAACCAGACCCTTCTCTTCCTGTCACAGACACAAACGTAAGAACCCCAAAAAAATTGAAATATAACTGAAAAAAAAAGTTGCAATATCATGGGAATTTCTTGGAGCTTACAGTAAAGGGTGTCGGATTTCTGACACCCAAGAGCCCCAGTGACGTTGTCTGACTCCTCTATATTTCTTGGACTGAACCATTTTCAAGACTTTAAGAGATTACAGATGACAGAAAGTACAGAAAGGCTCAGAGCAGATATAAGGTTCAGAGAAATTATAGGAGGAAGAAGAAAAAGTGAACTGAAAGAGAGTAGAGAGTTCAAGAGTCCATCGTCGGCGAACTGAAAGGTCTGTGTACTAGGTATCTGCAATTTAACTCCTAAACCTCCTCTACGGACCAACCTCTTTTTTTTTATGGACCTACCTCTTTTTAATGACATGGGGCCAGCTTTCTCTGTACATAAATTAAACTAAACTTTTATCCTGAAACTCTGAGTAAACTGAGGATAAATCCATGTAGGGTCTCTCTTAGTTTTCAAGCCAGACTGACATGAAACATATAATAGATAATACACAAGTACGTACTGCTGCGCTGCAGGACGCGACATCGTCAAGCTAGTGCGACAATAGACTCCAGAGAAAGAGATCGTCTCTCTCATCCAATTCTCAACATATACATTTATGTGGACAGAAATGGAACACCGTCACAGAGGATTTCATACTAGACTATTGAGGGTAAGAAGAGTATGTTATGACAGAGGAGACGGTGCGACTGAACTATCTCAACAAAGGCCCGATGTGTCATAATCATCAAATAGATGATTGAAGAAATGCAGTTGCATGCTTCTACTTGGTGCACTTGCACAGTAAATGATCAGTTTGTAGCCTCCATGTTCAGCGTCATTGTTAGAGCATGAATGTGGTGGGGCTAGTAACTTTCTTTCTCCCGTATATTTATATACACACACAGTTAGATTTCACCAATTAGTCCTCTTCAGAAAAATCTCATCAACCATCGTGAATGCAACCCTACTCAAAACTTTTGTTGTAACAAGTAATGATATTTTAGTTACATAACTTTCGTATAACGTGAAAGCGCAATAAACGAAGAAATGGAAAAATACTTGATTTCAGTTCCATAGCTTCGAACGAACTTTTTGAAACTGAAATCAGCGCGAATTCATCGTCATCTTCACCGGAACCGCTCACTGGGGCTCGGTTAATATATTTCTACAGTCTTCTCAAAATATAAGTTCTCTTAATGGGTCAGAGAATCCTTATACTTACGAATGACATGAGCAACTGCAAGAGACCTTAACCTTTGTATATAGGTTCCATATTAGGCTACCCCATCACAGGCTCGATATAAATCTGATTCTCACTGATCGAGATCTATTTTTCACCCGAACTTTGACCCATTGACTTAGATCATTTATTGAACCACTTTATTATCTTTATTCGGATAAAATTATGTAACTTAATCAATAAGTTATTTGAAAAACCAAAAAAAGCAATTAAATGTTGTCCAACTTTATGGGAAAAGTAAAAAGAATCCAACATTCTTCCCATTGGACAATACTTAATTGCAGTTTAAAAACTAGTTTAAAAAACTCGGTTAAACTACGCTTCTGTATTAGTCGACTAAGTTTAAAAACAAAATATTTGATCCAAAGATAACGAAAGTTCATCATTCCGTCCTGCAAGGCTTTCGATACCAAAAAGTATCAAATACATGTGTCATGTGCGATACAGATCCAATATAATCATTTATACCTAATATCTCACTAACATAAATCGAAAAATAGAGTGTGGCAAACTAAGATGATACCTATATAATCTAAATTATATCATCTTCGTTTGTAGGTCTCGATTTCTCCAACTTTATGCTAAACTGCATTAGAGAAATCTTGTTTTCTCTCACCGAAAGCTAAAAAACATTCAAGAAAACTTGTTCTCTCTCACCAAATGCTAAGCAGCATTAAAGAAAGCCTTTATATTCTCCAACCGAATGCTAAACTACATTTTATGGGATTAAAAACTTATACCCCTATGTCATGTGAAACTTTAAGGATATCCTTATAAAAATGTATGCGTCTAAATGACATAGGCTCAAGGTCAATCTATATATATGCCCAATGA
Organism: Erythroxylum longipes; assembly: GCA_027563885.1. Taxonomy (NCBI): domain Eukaryota; kingdom Viridiplantae; phylum Streptophyta; class Magnoliopsida; order Malpighiales; family Erythroxylaceae; genus Erythroxylum; species Erythroxylum longipes. Next base: position 30,653,470 of record JAOQMS010000007.1, read on the forward strand.
CTTTTAAATTCTTAAAATTGAAATAAATATTAAGACTTTCATACATATTGTGACAATGTACGATAACACGTATTACTGAGGATAAACAATGATCATCTTTATTGATGAACCATAATATCGTCATAATACATCAAAACGTACAAATGTACATGGAATAAACATAACAATTCTCTAACTAACAGTGTCTAAGGACTTCAAAACACTCATACTACATACTTGTCTTCCAAACGTAAGTGGGCAAAGTCCTTTAATTAAAGAATCGACTTATAGTTCCTTAGTCCTTAAATGCTCCAAATCTTAATGTCACTATTTGGCTTTATTTTGGATATAAACCCCTGCATTGTGGAAACACCTTGATCAGATACTCCACTATATAGCCACCAAGTACTTAATGTGACTATCACAAATTAGATTCGTAAACTGATAAGATAAGGAGTTATTTGATGATCACAATCTTTCTTTTTAGGTCTCATACTGCTAGCTTCTTTATGTTATGTGGACATTTACTAACACTACCAGTATCAATATGTGAAGAAGATTTAGTCTTTCTACCTTTGATCTTAGCGGGCTTCATCTTTGCCTTCCCTTTAGTTGCTTTGAGGGCTGTAGGAGTAGCAAGCTTGAGTTTCTCCTCTTCAGCAACACAATGGGCATTCAAAGCATTAAAGTCTCATTCCTCATCCTACGAATAATATGTCATCACTAGATTACTAAATTCTGAAGGGAGTGTATTCAAAGTCTGGTGAACAATGAAGACATCAGGAAGAGGAATGTTTAACATCTTCATTATGTTGTGAAGATGGACCTTAACTTCCCCTTCTCCCGTATACTTCATGGAGAATAATTCTTTCATCAAGGCATTTGTTTCAACATTAGGTGAGACTATGTATCTCTGGAAGACATTACTAAGAAATTACTTCGTTATGTCTGTGTCCGGAAGTCCACTAAGCAGATAGTCAGGTATGAATTTCTTAATGATCATAAGACATAATCTGTTAGACCGATCCTAGCTAGGCTTCATAGGTTGCTTTATGAGCTCTCAAGCTCATGGATGTAGGTAGAGATGGCTTATCCTTCCGTATGGCCATATCAACCTCAGTCATCTCCATAGCATTCAATACATCCTCTGTCTGCTTCTTTATATCGAAACCGGACAAGGTTTCAATGGTGACATTGATATTGTTAACCGAAAAGGTAACTATATAGTAACTTTGATTAAATCAACACAAATGTAAGATAACAGCAATACTCAAAGACAATAAATAGTATCCTTTCTGAGAATCCGATCACACATATTATGAAATACCTTTGGGCTTAATACATAATATATGCAATTAGACCTCCACATAAAAGCTATCAGAGTACAAACCATCAACTCTTATGACACTACCACCTTTGGGTGAATAAATCACTTGAGCAACAACTTTCCTCCATCTTATGTCTTTATGCACATCTCAAAATGTTATGTAAGGCCAACACCTTTTGGTAGAATAACCACACATAAAACCAGAGGCATCCCATTATATGCAAGCAAAACAATTCAAAATACTGACTTGAAAGGTCACTTTGGTGACTACATCCTCATCAGCACTCAAAAAGTCCACAAACACAAGAGATACATCTTTATGTCGTCCTAACATTCTTTATGGGCATATGGTATTTGACAATGTAACATCAATAGATGCAAAAACCAGAATGCACAGTCTCATTGTCATACACTCGTGCTGAAGACATTCTCTGAAAACTTCATTTGAGACATTTTTAAAAGAAAAATCTCAATAGAGCAACTATTGTCCATCACCGAACACTGAATTGACTACCCGAGACACGAGAACCTCATGTGTCTCCTTATAGCAAGTTCGTTGCATAAAAATTCACTCAAAAATGGCTTCAAAATGTCTTAATTCCTTTTTTGAGTAACTATCATGCAATTTCGAATACTAAACATGAGACCCGAGACACAAAAAAAACTTGAAGAATCTCTCTCATGTGATATTCGAAGCATGAAAATTCACTTGAAATCGGATTCAGAACACCCTAATTCCTTTTTCTGGAGTTAAATTTTAATTCATTACTAATGTAATAAATCCAGAAGAATGAAAAAAAATCACTTTATAAGTTTCCTTGACCCAAAAACTGACCAAAAACACCACGGGGCACTCTTAGGGGAAATCTGAAATTTTGAGTTTTTTAATACTGTAGCAATTCTGTACGGTTGACGTCAACATGACGTTAGCTGCTGCGTCAGCCCGGGCATCAACGCAAGAGACGTGTGCCAGACACATGTGCGGTGACCGTTTCTCCACGTGTTTGGAGTGTGTGATTCGTCATCATGCCTGCATCACTGCCACACATGCCAAATAGTAAGGCATACCTCGCCGAAAAATGGCAATTTTTAGGTCAGCTTTTCGCACTCCCGGGCTCATTTTCAACTCGTTTCTCAAGGCTAAACACATTTATACAAACTTTAAGCAATAAAAAGCAAGAAAAAAATTGAGAAATAGAAGTTAACTCTCCGAAAACCTTATGAAGAAAAACAAAAAAATCTTCGTTTTTAACCACCTGATCATGTCACCGCTCTGATACGAAGTGTAACACATAATGATACCTTACTTACGTATCTCGGATCGAACATGAAAGGGCAATAAACAAAGAAATGCAAAAAATACCTTGTTTCGGTTCCATAACTTCAAACGAGCTTTCCGAAGTCGAAACAAATGCGAATCTACCGTCGTCTTCATTAGAACTGCTCACGGGGACGCGATTAACATCTTTCTATAATTTTCTCCAAACGTAAGCTCTCTTAACAGGTCAGAGAATCCTTATGCTTACAAATGACGTGAGAAACTGCAGGAGACCTTAACCTTTATATATAGCTTCCATATCAGGCTTCCCCATCACAGGCTCGATATGAGTCTGGTTCACACTGATCAAGATTCATTTTTTACCGGGACTTTGACCCATTGACTTAGATCATTTATTGAGCTATTTTATTATCTTTATTCAGATCAAAATATGAAATTTAATTGATAAGTTATTTAAAAAACTAAAAAATGCAATTAAATATTGTCCAACTTTATGGGAAAAGTGAAATATATCCAACATATGTAACTCTAAACTATTTTAACCAATGTTAAAATCAAAAAGGAAGTGAGGTAGCAAAATAAAGGAAAGGAAATTTTTACTGCTAGTTTTCCACAAATGCACAAATTACACTACAATTTACTACTCCAACATAGGATTTAAATAAGACTCAAACTCCTAACATGTTGCTGCATGATTCCATGAATAACAACCCGCTAAACCAATTAAACAAACAAAAAAGCGATGCTATAAAATGGTTGAAGACTTCAATTTGGACCTAAAGACTAGGAACATAATATGATAAAAAACTCTAAATTTTCATTAAATTCCAAATACTCCACGTGAAGCTAACTTTCCACGTTTTGCTCCGACAATCCCTCCCTTAAATTGAACTGACAAACTGATAAGTTCAGTTCAAAGGTCTTGAAAACCCCTCCTTTGCTTGCAACATATCCTTGCTGCTATAAACACTAATCATCTTTCTCAACTTGTTGAATGAAACCACATTGATGGGTTTGGTGAATATATCTGCTGCCTGTTCTTTACTACTGCAATAGACCAATTCTATTTCACCATTTTCCACCAATTCTCGTAAAAAATGAAATCTAACATGGATGTGATTTGTCCTCCCATAAAAAATAGGATTTTTTGAAAGTTTAATGGTTAAACTATTCACAATGCATCATTGTTGCCTCTTTCAGCTTCATCTTCAAATTTGCAAGTATCCTCCTCATCCAAACAACTTGATAAGCACTTGATGTTGCTGCCACATACTTTGCTTCAGTGGAAGAAAGAGTAACTATATAACTTGTTGTGCTTCTCCTATCATCAAGATCACCAACAAAATCACTATTCACAAATCCTGTTAGCTTGCTTCAATCACTTTTTCGGTAGAACAAACCATAATTTGCAATCCTTTTCAAATATCTTAAGATCTGTTTTGCAAATATCTCAAGATTCTTTTTGCTGCAAATAGATGCTGCCCCATTGGTTTCTCAATGTATCCACTAACTATGCTTACAATGTGCATAATATCTGGTCTTGCGGCAGTGAGATGCATCAGACTCCCAACTATTTGCTTAAACATAGTGCAATTTACCTGTTCACCACCAAGATTCTTCACAAGCTTCGTGCCCTTGTCCATTGGAGTTGAAACGGAATTGCAATTGACTATCTTAAATCTGTCAAGAACATCTAGAACATACTTTTTGGCAAACAAAGATTCCCTCATCAAAGGAAATGATGTAATTTTCCAAGATCTGACATATCAAACTTACCCTTCATAGACTCCTTCAAACCATCTAATAAATCAAAATCATTGCCAGTTCGTAAAAGATCATCAACATACATACATACACTAATCATCTTCCCATCAACATGCTTAACATATAAAGTATGTTCATATGGACATCTAACAAAGTCTTCCTTCACAAAATATGCATCTATACGACTATACTAAGCTCTAGGAGCTTGTTTTAATCCATAAAGAACTTTCTTTAATTTGTATACTTTATGTTCTATACCAGATTTAATAAAACCAAGAGGTTGGTCAATAAATACCTACTCTTTAAGCTTGCTATGTAAAAAGACAGACTTGACATTCAACTGATAAATAGACCAAACATTTTGAGTAGCCAATGCAATCACCATTTTGATTGTATCCAACCTCGCTACTAATGCAAGCACCTCTGTATAGTCAACACCATACTCTTGCTTGTATCCTTTTACAACCAGTTGAGCTTTCAAATTGTCAACATCTCCATTCGACTTTCTTTTGGTTTTGTAAAGCCGTTTAACTCCAATGGTCTTTTCTCCTTCAGGAAAATTAACCAGCTCCCAAGTTTCATTTTTCTTAATAGCTTTTATCTCTTCAGCCATTGCTTCTTCCATTTCTCCTCTGTTACCACTTGTTCAAATGAAACCAGATCACAGTCTACAAACAAAGTGAACTATGAAATATGCTCATAAACAACATTAGGAACACTTGTTATGTCGTAATCTTCCATCCAAGTAGGCCTCATTTAAGTGCGATGAGGCCTATAGGATGCTGCATCATGCTATGCAGTACCAATTTTAGCTGCAACCACTTCTGCACAATCTTCTTGTTGCTGCAATTTAACATAATCATCATCAAAAATAAAAATTCTTGGGGCATCTTTTGGGGACAATCAAGGCCAGAACTCTTCTTCATAAAAAATAACATCACGACTGATAAAAGCTTTCTTGTTACAAGATTGAATAGCTTGTGAGACTTTGATTCTTCACTAACTCCCAAGAAAATACATTTCTCCCCTTATCATCAAGCTTTGTTCTCTTTTGGTCTGGCACATGCACATAAGCTATACACTCGAAAACTCTAAAATAGTGCATAATTGGTTGCACTTCACTCTATGCTTCTTTTAGATATTAAAAGCTTAGTAGGTACTTCTATTCAGCACATGACTCCATATCACAGTTTCTGGCCAAAATGATCTTGGCACAAAACTTCTCCTCAAAATGCTCCTTGTCATGATAAGAATGGTCTTATTCTTCCTTTTGAATACTCCATTTTGCTATGGAGTATATGATGCCGTCATTTGTCTTTTGATACTTGTGTCCTCACAAAACATTACAAACTTGTTTCGTCCTCCTCTATCTGATCTCACCATTTAAGTGGACTTGCCTGATTCCTTCTCAACCAACTGCTTGAATTTCTTAAACATCTCTAGTGATTCGGATTGAAACTACAAGTAATACACCCAAATGTTCCTATTAAAATCATCGATGAAGGTAATGAAATAATGTTTACCTCAATTTGATGTAGGTGTAATCGGGCCACAAATTTTAGTATAAACTAACTCTAATACTTGCTTTGCTAACTAGTTGCTGCTTTTAGGAAACGAATCCCGATGTTTTTTGCTGAGTATGCATTCCTCACACACCTTTTCTGGTTGATTCAGCTTGAGAAGACCCTTCACCAGCTTCTTCTGGTACAACAATTGCAATCCACCAAAGTGCAAGTGACCAAACCCATAATGCCAGAACTAAGTTGTTTCCTCCTGCCTTACTGACAAGCAATTCAACTTCAGACTTAATATATAGGAAACATCCTATTATGGGTCATTTGCACATTCACAATCAGGCCATGTTCATCATCTTAGACTTGACAACGACCATTCTTAATCAAGATCTCATAGTCCTTTTCTTGTAATTGCCCACTACTAAGCAAGTTTGACTTCAAATTTGGCACAAAATGCACGTCAGAGATAAACTGAATTGGTTGGTTAGTTTTTATACTAACCTTTCCTTTCCATTTCATAGCAACAATTGAGTTATCCCCAAATTTGACAATGTCTTCAAAGGACTCATCAAGCTCAGAGAAAACTTCTTTGTCTCCACACATATGATTACTGCAACCTATGTCTAGGTACCAGCAATTTTTAACATCACTTTCCTTCACTTAGACAAGCCATCAATAAGGAGATTTCTACTTCTTTATCTTCTTGTTCCACATAGTTCGATTTTTCTCCTTTACTAACTCTGATTTGTAATGTTTGAACTTGTGACATCTAAAGCATTCAATGTGTGTTTTAGATTTAGGCTAACTAGACTCCCCCACTTCTGCCTTTCTCGAGAATCCTTCTTTTCCCTGTTATCAACTTCCTTGCCTTTTTCCTTCCCCTTTTATGTAGTCATGCCCCTAGCACCAAACTTAGTAGTGGTCTGCAAGGCTTTAACTCGTAGCAACTGCTTTTAGTTCTCCTGCTTTTATTTTATGTTCATGGATTTGAAAAGAGTTTTGCACTTCATTAAGAGTTTTTGCATCCAAATCATGAGACTCTTCAATTGTTGTGACAACAAAATTAAATTTTGTTGTCATTGTAAGGAGAACCTTCTCAATGATCGTAATATCCTCCATATTCTATTCACCATAAATCCTCAAGTTATTAGCATCATTCTTCACTTGCAACATCTCAAACTCATCTATAAAACTTTACAACTGCTGCCTCTTGGCCCTTGCATTGCCTTGATACTTCTTCTTCATTGAGTCTCATATTTGCTTCGAGGTCTTTTTGTGCAACATGGTCTCCAAAACTACCCTGTTGATAGCTTGAAATATTTAGTTTTTGGCCTTCAAGTCCTTCAATCTTAAGCTGTTAGCTTTTGTTCTTTGTGCATCAGTTGCACCTACTGCTAGCTCAGGGATGCCAATCTCCACCACCGTCCAGTACTCCTTGGACCTTAAGAAGTTTTCCATGAGCATACTCCAATGGTTATAATGGTAGCCGTCAAAGTGAGGGATAGAAGGTTGAACAAAGTTGTTTGTTGCCATGAATAGTGTTTAGGGCTATACTAACCAAGCTCTGATATCCAATGTTAAAATAAAAAAGGAAGTGAGATAGCAAAATAAAGGAAAGGAAACTTTTATTGATAGGTTTCTAAAACTTCACAAATTACACTTTGATTTAGTGCTGCAACATGAGATTTAAATAAGACTCAAACTCTTAAAATATTGCTACATGGCTCCATGACCAACAACCCACTAAACCAACTAAACAACCAAATAAACGGTGCTATAAAATAGCTAACAGAAGACTTCAATTTGGACCTAAAGACTAGGAACATAATCTGATACTGTACTCTAAAATTTTATTAACTTCCAAATACTCCACGTAAAGCTAACTTCTTCACGTTTTGCTCCAACAACCACTTGCACGGCAAAAAATAAAAAATGGTGTGTAGGGCTCTCTCTTAGCTCTTTTCGTGACAATAGTTATGAGTATTTTTGTATTGTTTGAGTTAAGCCACCATTTTAGACCAGATGTTACAAAAACCTTGTAACAATCTGTTCAGTTTAGTCTAACTGAATTTACTCCTATCATCATCAGATAACCACTCTTCTCCACCAAAAATTGACTTGACTTGAAGCACTATGTTACAGAAAATGGAAGACGTGTATTATCATAATCTCATCATTAACATGCTACAAGGACAAATTAAAGTTGAAAACTTCGATACAGAAGATGCAAAAACATAACTAGTCTACGTCAATCGAACACACTTCAACGAAGTTAGGATGGATCGAATCGAGGCTCCTAACACATCAATGTGCTTTTTCTTTAATTTTCTTTGTCAAAGAATCGCAATCAGCGGACGAAATTGGTTACAGAGATTGATGGTTGTGATTAAGTACTGGGTTTGAAGATTACAGTAGTAGTCCATGGCGGTCAAGTGGTATTAGTCATTGCTTATTTAAGATGTGGTCCAAGTTGCAAATCTTTACAATCTTTCCATGTTCTTTCTGCTAATCATTGTTTCTTAATATATGAACAGAGCTTACGTTTGGATTAGTAAAAAATGTAACAATCCATATTAAGTGTCATGGACTTTGTCCTCTCCTTGAGAATATCCCACAAAACCGAGTCTACCATAGTTGAAATTGAAGCAACTTGGAACTTCAAATCATACTCCTTCAATAATTCTATGCAACTGTGTTCAAAGATAGAATCTCTGTGGCCCCAGATTGATTGATAACATATATAGTGGCCATGATCATCCTGGCTGGATAGTTCCATTTGATTACAAATCTTTTAAATGTATTCCTAACTGGTTTGATGTAGGATCAAACCCCGAAAGCATTGGAGTTAAGATGTAATACTGTTTGTATCCACAAGATCTAAGCATATTAAACTTTTTTTTCCCTAGGAACATCAGTTACCAGTGTTTCAGTTCCGTGATAAGGTGGAAGCATCAATTATGCACCTCCAAGTCAACGACCACCAAGTTCCAAAGGACATTGAACGGCAAAACTGACAGCAATATTTAAGTTAATAAAAAGGCTACCAGTCATCTTGTCGACTACCATATAAACTGAGGCAAATATGATATTTCTTATTGGGTATCATTGCAACATCAAATACAGTATCTGTAGCTAATGTCAGGAGAAAATGCAACATGCAAAACAGTTTTCAGAGGAGAAAATGGAAAATTTTCCTGTTCCCATATCAGATTTTGTGCTAAACGATTCATTTTCTCCCTGTAGTTACATTACATACAGTACCAGATTTCGATTCGTCCAACTTCGAATCTCATGCTTCTCTCAGTTTCATACACAGTCTCGCGATCTTAATTTAGCATCAGAAACGCCAAAGTTCACGCGGATGGATAGGGACGGTGAAATGCGGGACACAGCTAAAACAGGCAATTTGCACCTAAAGTCAATGACACTCACCATCAGGAACAGTAGTTTTGTGATATATTTCAAAATTGAAGGTACAGATTCAACCTCCAGACTGCGTTCTTGATCTGCTCTTTGGTACAATATCTTCTAACTCCTCATCTTCTCACAAATTTACTCCCCTGGAAAGGTTAGGTTTAATAGGTGTTGCTAGGTTTGTAATGAGTTATACTACGTAATCTTTGACAGGGAGAGATAGATTTCTAACAGTTATCACTCATCAATGATCTACCACAAAACTTTTTCTTTATCAAAAATAGGTGATCGTGAATCGAATAATGAAGTGATGAAGGAATGAATGGAAGAGTTTCTTTAGAACAAGGTTATGTGTGGATTCTAAGTCTTGACTACTCCTAAAGTTTAGAGACAGAAATGGCCTAAACTTGAATTTAATTAAGTTTGAGTATTAAAATCTAAGTTTTGGTTCGAGTTTTAATTAATTTTGTTGATTTTAAATTCGAGTAATTTTTCATAATTGTCATACTTAAAAAAACCCTTAATTTAATTTTGAATTTGAACAAAATTAATTTAGATGTTTAAATTCAGATTTAATTTAATTTAATTTTACTCATTAATTTTATATCAAATTCAATGGCTAGATCGAACTAATTTGTCATTCTTACTCAAATTTCTAGTTAAGAACTTTTCATTAATTTGTTTGTGAGTTATTATTTGTAATCAAAAGTTTATATAAATAGGGATACAATTATGACCTAACTCGGCCCATTTTTTACTCCGATTGGTCAAGCTATAAGTCGACTATGGTCAGCCAACATGGGCCATGGGTCGGTTAGGTTCAACTTATGCCTCACCCATTTTTTTTAAAATTACCGTTTTGAATTTTTTTCTTTAAAAATAAATAGGCAAATCGAACTGACCCACCCCAACCTGCGAGCCATCACGGCGAGGTGTTTATTAGAGCTTCCATTTTCTTCTTTTGTCAATTATCAAATCTTGAAGTTTAATTATCAGATCTACCCATGAAATGGGCTTTTGACCATGTCCAAAACTTTAGAAGAACAACTTTGGATTTAGACCCTGAAATTCGAAACCCGACCCGAGTGTCGGAAAGCAACAACCATTCAACGGTTTTAACTACCATTCTCCCCCACAAAACGAGGAAGTTAAACCCCGAGTTATGTCTCCTTTTTCGCTTTTCACGTCTTTGAACCACCTCCATGAAACAACCGTACAAACTCACCGACCCAAGTCACGCCGTTCACTCCATCAAAATTCGCTTCACCATGTTCAGAGGCAAGCTCAAGCTCCCTGACAAAGCTCGCCGTGGCTTCCCGGACCGACTTGGGAGTTTGGTCGCCAGTTTTGAAGGCAAGGAGGATGACATGGGAGCCTATGATTCATTGTTCGAGTCCGGTGAGGAGCTTGATATTATCTTGCCGAATGGGATTGATTTGGCAAAGGAAAGCGACTATGACTTCGAGAGTGATCACTGTGATGAAGATAGTGTGGGTGGTTTGTGCGAGAGATTGAGGGATAGAGAGGATACCATGGGCCAGAAGGGAAGTGATAAACATGGGTCGGTTTCGGTTTTGGAGGCTATTGTTGCTGATGAGAAAAGATCTGATCTTGAATATGAGGTGAGAGCTTGATAATATCCCTTTTAGCATTACTGTTATTTGAATGGTTAGTGCTTTATTCTTAATTGTGGCTTAGGTTGTATGACGAAGGCTATTGGCTCTTCGGAGATTTCAATAATAAGAGGAAAGGAAGGTGGAGGGGTTGTTTTAGATCATGTAGAATGGGTATTCTGACCTAAAAAAAGGGTTTTGAGGTACTATGTTCTAGGATTTGAATGCTGCAATCACACTAGCATAGATTACTATGTTCTATACTTCTACATTGCTAAGTGCAATCCATTGATCAGATTTTAAGCTATGGCATTTTCTTCTTCTCTGCTTTTATCATAAGTTTCGTTTCATTTTTCCGTACATCAGTTTTCTCAAAAGGAGATCAATTTGGAAAAGTTGAGAAGGATCGCTGGTACTGGGCTTCCCGATGGCGGAGGTTTACGTGCAATAGCATGGAAGGTAGGCTGTCACTTCTTTTTGACCTGAATCTCCCAAAGTCTTGGAAACTGAATGGTTACCCGAGTACTTTTGAAGGAGAATACAACGGTTGGGGATGAATCAGATTATAAGCAATTGAATGATTAGATAATGATGAAAATACTAAGTCCATTACAAATTCGGGTTAGATGCATTCCAATTGAATTGCCAGAATGCCTAAACAGTAAATTTATTTGGTTGTTATCTTTTTCCTGTCAATGGTTCCTGAATATCTTTTAATTAAGATTCAACTCTGGCAGATACTTTTGGGTTATTTGCCTACTTCTCGAGACTTGTGGGAAAAGGAGTTGAGTGATAGTAGACAGAAATATACTAAGCTGAAAGAAGAGCTTCTGTCAAGTCCTGTGAGTTTCCATTTTCTACACATCCCTATTTTCACATATTAAACCAACTCCACAAGTCAGATGCTGATGAATTTCTCACAGTTATGTTATAATCAGGAGCATTTTTTGGTTAGTGCCTTAACAATTTCCTCGCACTAATCAAGATCTTCAATCTAGACAGACTGAGCTTACCAAACCACCAGATGATGCTTCCACATCCGATGAAAATGCCGAAGATGATGTTGCTGGACCACTTAAACGGCGTGAGATATCTCATGAAGATCACCCTTTAAGTGATGGCAAGGCATCAGCTTGGCGTCAGTACTTCCAGGTAATCATTCCTTGACACTAAACTATCTGGAATTCAGTCTGGTAAGCTTCATTCAATGTCACTAAAATGAAATCTGTCTACAGCATACAGAGATTGCAGAACAGATCGATCGAGATTTGCAGCGTACGCACCCCGAAATGAAATTCTTCTCTGGGGACTCGTCATTTAGTAAGAAAATCAAGGTATATTTGTCAATCACCCCACTTTCTAGATGCAGTTCTCATTCATCTTCATTGCTTCCTCTCCATTCGAAATAGTTCTTTTGGACCTAATACTCGAGTTTATGTGCTCATCTGTAGGAAGCGATGAGGAATATTCTTCTCTTATTTGCAAAACTGAATCCAGCCATCCGTTATGTTCAAGGCATGAATGAGGTCTTGGCCCCAATAATCTATGTATTCAGTACTGACGCTGACGAAGACAATGCTGTATGTTCTAATTTCTGCTTTTCTTTGCTAGAAAGTGTTTGTTTTCCTTAGAGCTAACCATGGTTCTGGAATCCAAAAACCACTCTGCCATGCTCAGCTGACCTGTTCTCTTTCTGTATATTTTTCATCATTTTTTATTCTGTAGAAAATTAGTGCAGGTGCAATAGCTTGAACATGATATACAAGTTCGTTGCCTCTGCTAAGCAGCCTAATTTCAGCAGAAGATGAAATTCTGATCATAATCTTTCAGCTCATCAGAGCCAACTTTCTCCACTTAATCTGTTGTCATTATTGAGTTAGAACTTCCAGGACATTTGCAGCCGCCCTCTTATTCTGCTTTGCTCCAGTTCACAAACTTTTATCATGTCTGAAGTACCGAATGCTAATAGCCTGGAACTGGTTCCATCAAAGCAAGAACAGGATGTAACCTTTTCCCCTTATTGATTGAGCAGGCAAATGCAGAAGCAGACAGTTTCGCTTGTTTTGTTCGACTACTGAGTGATTCGGTGGATCACTTTTGTCAACAGCTGGATAACAGTCCTGTTGGTATTCTCTCCACTCTTTCCCGTTTGTCAGAATTGCTAAAAGCAAGTGATGATGAACTGTGGAAGCATCTTGAACTCACAACCAAGGTAGATCAATATCTCAACTGCACTTTTAGGCCTTTTCTGCAGAATATTGAAGTTAATCTTGGAAACTAAACTAGACTCCTCACATGTGCAGGTTAAGCCACAATTTTACGCGTTCAGGTGGATCACATTGTTACTTACTCAAGAATTTAGCTTCCAGTCCATCTTAAGAATCTGGGATTCTCTTCTGAGTGATCCTTTTGGAATTCAGGTCTCTCTCTTGACCGAAACTAATCTTTTCAGTTTGTCAATAAATGGTGGTGATGACTAGTAATCAGCAATGAGTGACTATGCAGGATATGCTTCTACGAATCTGTTGTGCGATGTTGTTATGTGTGAAAAGCAGGCTTTTGAGTGGTGACTTCATAGCCAACTTGAGGCTGTTACAGAACTATCCTGACATCAACTTAGAGCACCTCCTCCAGGTTGCTCAGGATCTCAGTCTGGACTCTTCATCCCGACACTTACCCATGTAAATTATCTCATTAACTTCCCTTAATCTGTAAACAACTGTCACCCTAAGCGAGATTCTTAGTCACAGATTAGTCTAGGTGATCGATAGAACTTTCTGATAATCACAAGTAACATTCTGATAACTACAAGTATGCTGTTGATAGAACTTGTGGGGCTCCAATCTGATTCCTTTTCAATTATTCAAGGCCTCTCACCATCTCCTCTTTTCAATTACAATGATTCCTTTCCCTTTCTTGCCTCATCTCAGATGGCATTGTGCATATTTCTCAAGATTTTCCCCCCTACACCCTATTCCATTACACCATACCCGAATTTTCAAAACTCGATTAACTTAAGCATAACTTGTTAATATCGGTTTGATTAAACAAAAGTTATCATCTCTGATTATATACATCTAAAATTATTCAACCCTTGCTAACATGTTAAACCATTTGCCAAAACTAATCCAACTCCACAGCCAGTAATTGGACATCACAAACGATGGTTGGCCAGTGCGTACAGGCTACGTGCCAACCAACTAGAGATATTGATCATCAAGACAGTGACATCAACCAAATGGACTTCTCAGTTCTCTCTGCCGTGTAGTGTCAGGCACCAACCCATCACTGTGGACTTCTCTTTCGAACTCCAAGTCTCCAACTCTTTTTTCTTATACAAAAATTTATTTATTATTTATTTTTAATAAATTATTTTATAAAATAATAATTTTAAAATTTAAAAAACTCTCTATTTAATCAATAACATCAGTCCCAAATAAAAAAAAAACTTACGTTTTAATATAAGCAACCTTAATCTTAACTAATGAAGGGATTGTTTAAGAAAAAAATTTATATTTAATTATTTGTTTTTAGTTATCCCTGCCTGTGAAGAAAGCTACTCTCCCATAAAAAGCGTATTTGTTTGACGATATACTTCTGCTTCAGTTTGTCTTTCGCCAACCAACCATGACCATGTCCTCTATACTCTGCTCGCAAGGTGTAGTTTTGGCAACCGCTATGGCGGTTTCCGGCACCGTAATCCTCCTCGCTCTTCGCCTCCAGAAGTCTATCCCTCTTTCCGAATTCCCCGTCCTCCAAATCCCTCCCTCCACTTCTCAACAAGTTTTACGGTCATGTATCTCCTCAGGTAGGTATATGTATGTGTATATATATATATACGAAAAGGAACACAAAGCTCTCTGCTTTCTGTATACGCCTACGTTGTTTCTTCATGTTTTACAAGCTCTTTTACTAAAGAATTGGACTTGGGAGACACCTAACGGTTGAAACTGTTATAATTCACATTGATCTGCGTTTTTTGATCTTTTGTCGTTGACTCTGTGTTTCTTGGTCTGACGGGTACCTTTTTTTTTTTTGGGTTTGTTTCTTTAAGAGAGAAAGAGAAAGAAGAAGACGAGGAAGAAGAAGAAAAGGGTACACTTCGCAGAGGACGTAGTCGATCCAAGAAGTGACGGTGATGAGTTTAGGAGACAACAAGCAGCCATTTTTGCTTCTAAAAGCTCTTCTTCCTCTTCTTCTTCTTCTTCTTCACAAAACGTGAAGAATAAAAATGGCAGCTTTGAGTCTAAAGAAAGACAAATGCCTGCAAACAGAGTGGCCCTCTACAATGGGATTCTCAGAGATCGTGGGGTTCATCGATTGGCCCACTCTTCTTAGTTAATTTCATTCTTCTTCGTCTTCTTCTTCTTGTATATGATGTTTCTTTTTCTTTTTTTCTCGCTTCTCATCTTCATGTAACTTTTTAGTCTTGTTGTACATAGTTTGTTTTAGTTTCAACAACATTGTCTAATGTAACAAGTTGGCAGGAGATCATGAGCCCACATCAACAAGGGATTTAAGTAATTCCTATTTGTTTCCCTTTTTCCACCAATTGCTAATTGGAATAGTGACTTTGGGATTTTTAGTTAACTAATTTATTTAAAATACATAATTTATAAATTATTTATAATTGAAAGTTATGCAGTGAAAATTTTAAAAATTCTTTCAGAAAAAAATCAAAATAGATATAATCTCATAAGTATTTGTTTGACTAAATATAATATACGTATGTATGACAATAATATATAAAAGAGACAGGTGGTAGGTGACAGTTGGAGAAGAAAAAAAAACTGAAATTTTTGATTGGTGACAATTTTCCTAATTTGTCTTAAATTATAATTTTTTGTATTAAAATCAGATCTTCTGTATTAGTTATGAATCTCACGTAAGTGAATAAACAAGATTTAATAAAATAGAATGGTAAGAATGTAAATAGAACAGAGCATTTGACGCTTCATAACTTATGCTAATCTTATTTTTCTAAGGTACTTTAGTTAAAGAGTTCCAGAAGCCAACCCTACCAACCAACCATTTGGAGCGTTCTGACCAAACATTCCCAGCCAATGAAAAATATGCAGAGGGGGCTCAAATTCTCATCGTGAGCTGACAACACCATGTCCATGTCCATGTGCTATTTTGTTTTATATTGGATGTATGTAACATTTCTTAAATTATGTAATTTAGATAAATTATTTATTTTATAAAATTAAATATTTTAAGTTCAATATAAACAAGATCAATAAACTTTAGAATAAAAAATATTGACTTCTATGTATTTAAAATTTCTTAAATACAAACATAACTAATTAAATTAGGATCTAATTAATAACTTATCATAATTATCTTAAATTATCAATTTAAGTCAATTTTAATTAACTTGAACCTGATTTAAGAATTAAATTAAGTTATTATACTAGTGACATCTGATATTTATATTACATGTGTTTTGTTGATAATTTTAATAGAAAGAGGTTTTCTAAAAAAATAAAAATTATAAATAATTTTTTAAAATTTTTTAAAACTATAAAAGAGATGTATTTCTTTTTGCTCTCTTTCAATTCAACTGAATAAACACGTAGAAGAGACTCAAATTCTCATTTTAAATTAATAACATCATGGTGTCAATTTATTTTATATTTGGTCATATATAATAAAAATTTATAAATTACGTAATTGGAATAAATTATTTATTTATGGATTGAAGTTTCATACTAATAAATCTTAATCTAATTATACTTTTCAATAATTGAAGTGAATTCCAATAATTTTTCACTGTAATCTTATCATAGAAGTGACTGATCGACCAAATTTTTCATTACCTTTCTTGCACCAAATACATACTACCAATCATGATTTCAGAGGAAAATAAGCTTTTACATCAAAGATATCTTTTCCTTTCCTATCCGTTGATATATAACAGAAGCATCAAGTGTGTGTGTGTGTGTGTGTTGGCTGAGCTCTTGCATAGTTCTTGCAAAGATAAGATACCAAGATGACCCTACACTACACCAATAATTTCATCACTTTCTTTATCTATCAATGTACAGAAACTTTCCTTTTCTACGTTCCTATTCCCACAAAGTTTCAACAGGAGCTCTTCGTGTCCAAATTTGTCTAGACCCATTTCAATCTCATCTCAACATTGATTACACACTCTAAATCTTATATATAAGTAAGATTGAATTAAACTCCCGATGTTTCTTATTTGTCAAATCAAATTTAGTCAGCAAACTGATCTATTGGCCTGGATGGCTTGTTGATGGTCATGCTTCTGTTGGTGGTTTGTTTCAGGACTCAAATGGCATGTGAGTGGCGAGTTTTTTGTTAAATATCGGCTCTTCTGGAAGTCTTGATGCCAAATTATAAGAGATACGGCAAGGCTTGCTTTTAGACTTACACGCTAAGATTGTTGTCCAGTTCCCTCGGACTGATGTCATTGCCTTACACTCTTATTATACTCTAGTTAGCGATTGTTTTGAGCTGATTAAGGGAGGGTGGATTGTCGACATTAGACATATTTTTCATGAAAAAAATTACTATGCAGATCAACTTGTTGACTTAAGGCACATTCCTCATCAAAGGGTTTTACCTATTGTGCAGGCCTTCCGGTACCTCTACATCCTCTTATTGCGGAGGATCGTGAGGGCACCGAGGCATTGCATTCTTAGCTACTATCTTTTGCTATTATGTTATATGTTCTTTAGCAAGAAAAAAAAAAGAGTCACCAAATAAACATACGAATAACTAACTACATCGTCAGTTTAATGATCTCCTACCTAATGAGGATTAGGAAGGATGCAGCTTCAAAAATAAATGGAAAATGTCATTTTCCATTTGTCTACCTTTTGATTTTCAAGACCTTAACATATAATATTATAAAGCAAAGCAGTGGAAATTGTCGCAAGCACATTAGTCTAAATTTAAGAAGGAAAAAGAAAAGTACATGACGCAGGCAAATGTCATGGTTTCCTAGATTCTCTCTGTGACCTAACCACCTATGTAATTGGTGGTTGCATTGCACCATTACAAAAAGAAGCAAGTTGGGATAAATTTGGGAACATCCTAACAAAATGAAACAACGATGAGATTTACTGTTTTAATTTTTTCTTAAATTATAAAAAATAAAAGTTTGAGTTGTGATTACAATTTATTTAAACTTAAAAAATAATTAATTAAGACTTAAATTTATGAATATCAATTCAAATAATTTATTTAAAATAACATATATTTACGACATATTAAAAAAGACATAATACTTTTGATTAACAAAAAAAAAACAAATGTCGACATGTTTCATCAATTTTGTCAAGCGACATGCCTCCACACCTTAATTAGATAGTTAATTACTACAAAGCAAAGTGTAAGGAATTCCTAAGATTGGTTTTAAAAGTGGATGTATATCAAGGAGGACTAAATCATTATAATATTTATGCATCTCTTACTTTTACACTTCTTAATTACTTATTACATGGGATTAATCGTGATTACATATTTTCATATTATATGCTGCTGTTATTTATAAAAATATATCAATTTACACTCATATCTATCATTAATATAATTTCTACATAATTCTAGAAGTTAATCATGACTATGCTCGTTAAGTGTTTATTAAATTGTCAAAAAGTTAGATTACTATAGAGTCACCTAACTAATCCCTCTCTTAGGTGCTTTAGGGCCAATAATTGGTACCCAAACTAAATTCCATTAGTGCATACCTAATAGTATTTGAGTAAAGATTATGTTAACCTAGGATTTTCATTGAGAAAAGAGGGAAAAAAATTCACACATCATCATTTTTTTAGTTGTGGTTACATATATTGAAAAACATGAATTAAATATTTTCTTTTATCATATATATTAAATTTTTTTGGATGAAAGAATGAATCTATAGCATATTATATAAAATGGAGTCATGTCAATAAAATCCACTACTATAGATAACGTAACCACACCTATACCCAAGTTAAAACTAAATGAAATGAAAGTGAAAAACATAACAGTAGACTATATATTATTGATGTGCATATTTTGTTTTATGCATTAAGTAAGAGAGAATTCAATCAAGTATCTATGTATGAACTATTCATAGGATGTGACATATGTTAAAAGTAACACATGAAGGTACTAGTTAAGTGAAAAAAGTAAATTGAGCATGTTAGTGTATCAATGCAAGTTATTTTTGCATGACAAATATTCAAGAATTTTCAATACGTATACACCAATTTTTTTAAAATTATAAAAGCTTAAAAAAAAACTTGATAAGACTTACTCAAATGTGAAGATAGTTAGGAAGATTGTTAGGTCTTTACCAAAAGTATGGGAGGCCAAAATGAAAGTGATATAATAGGCAAAGGACTTACAAAATCTAACACTCAAGGAATTTTTGAATCACTTATGAGATGAGAGTAATGGAAATGCAAGAGAATAAAGCAACTAAGCAAGATATTGAACATAATGTTCAGAGCTCAAAAAGGGATATCGATGATAACTCATTCAAAACCTTAAGAGAATGTGATGATGATAACAATGTTCTCGAAATTATGATGTATTTTAATAACTACTTGAGCAAAAAGGAGTTCTAAGGAGTTCACTAAAAGTAGAGACCTCAAAGGAAAATGTAAAAGTAATTTAGAGTATAAATCTAATATTATTTTCCATTAATGTAGGAAGTTTGGACATGTGAAGTTTAAGTATCCAAACCTTATAAAGAATAAATTTAAAAAAAATTAAGTATCCAAACTAATTTAAAACATTTAGTCACTTAGACTTTTGTATATTGCAAAGACAGATAGACTCACCAGCCCTAAAACTAAAAATATCTATAAAATATGATGCTTTTGTTGTTGATGTTTTGAAAGACCTTTGAATTCTAAATGTTTTATGAGAACTTTGAGGTATGATATTTTGAGTTGTTGATATCTTATGAGACCTTTCAACTCTAATATTTTTCTACACTTTTGTATATTGCAAAGACAGATAGACTGAGCAGACCTAAAACTAAAATATCTACAAAATATGATGCTTACAATTTTAAGAATACTAAAGCATGGTATGTTGAATATTCCATGTCGTTAGGCTTTAAACTTGTCTAATCACTTAAGTTTATATGTTTTAATCCTGATGATGATCATTAGTTTGCATAATTTGGACTTATTTTCTTACATAATGTTTAAGAATTTATTTGTGTATGACGTGGTCTACTTTTTGGCAGTCACTTCAAGGATAAATTGTGCCTCTTTCAAGACTATGTATTTTGGCACCTGACTTTAACCTCCTCAAAGTTTTGAGCTATGTTCATTTGAAGGGATCTTTATAGCGTATAGTGTTTCTTTAGTCCCTTTCTCAAAAGTGATGGCTACTATAGATATGCTAACATTGGATATTTATATGATCTAAAAGTTGAATTCTTTTTGCAAATTATGTCTCCTAACTTTTGTGTGACTTCAAATAAGGACTAAATGATATAACTTACACTTGTTGTACCACGTTAGTTTATGATGTTGTATTAGAACAAGTGTATTATATTAAATATTTTATATTCTTTTTCGCAAGCCCTATATTGTGTTAACAAGCGTCGCTCATATTTCTTCGTTGTAGTCTTAAATTGTTTATCCATTCAGGTTAGTCGTCCAACTAATATTTACCATATGTATTGCTTTAATAATACGATTATGATACCTTTGGATTTTGTGTGAATACAAAGGAGGTCTTGATTTTGTATTGTTGTTTAGAATATTCTTATAATCATTGATGAGATTTTATGTTCTTCTTTAATAGTCTAAGTATTTACAGTATGTGGAATGAGTTTGAGATGTTATGGATGATTTGAGGCATTAATAAACCCCCTAGGATGGTATATAGACTAGAAACCCATGATGCAGCTTCCGTGAGGCTTATCGATGAAAAATTTCACGAGCTTAGGAGTCACAGCGAGAACTTGTTTTCTTGATTCACAGGTGTAAACAATGTCACATACCATAGTTTTGAAATCAATTGTAGGTGATTAATTCGATCGATTAATAATTCAATGTAGTTAATGCAAACTTAGTATTAACACAAGGAATTAATAAGTTTCATAGACAAGAAAATTTGTTTCATAATAAACTCCTAGGACGGTATATAGGCTAGAAACCCGTGATGCAGCTCCTGTGAGACTTATCGGTGAAAAATTCCACGAGCCTAGGAGTCACAGCGAGAACTTGTTTTCTTGATTCACATGTGTAAAAAATGACATGTACCATAGTTTTGAAATGAATTGTTGGTGATTAATTCGATCGATTAATACTTTTAACTTCGATGTAATTAATGCAAACTTATTATTAACACAAGGAATTAATATGTTTCATAGACAAGACAATTTCTTCTATAATAAACCCCTAGGACGGTATAGAGGTTGGAGACCCGTGATGCAGCTCCCTTGAGGCTTATCGGTGAAAATTTTCATGAGCTTAAGAGTCACAGCGAGAACTTGTCTTCTTGATTCACAGGTGTAAACAATGTCACGTACTATAGTTTTGAAATCAATTTTAGGTGATTAATTCGATCGATTAATACTTCAACTTCGATGTGAATAATGCAAACTTAGTATTAACACAAGGAATTAATACGTTTCATAGACAAGACAATTTGTTCCATAATAAATCCCTAGGACGATATATAGGCTGGAAACCTGTGATGCAGCTTCCGTGAGGCTTATCAGTGAAAATTTTCATGAGCCTAGGAGTCACAGCGAGAATTTGTTTTCTTAATTCAAAGGTGTAAACAATGCTACGTACCATAGTTTTGAAATCAATTGTAGGTGATTAATTCAATTGATTAATACTTAGGCGATGTTGTGTAAAGTTTAAATGTTTTGTAAACTTTAGGGAACATGAAGGATACTAACTATGGAATCACTGTTTCAAATTAACAGTTTTGCATAAATGAGTAATGTTGATAGATCTTGGATGTATAGACAATTAACACCTGATGGTTTCATTAATCCTGAGTTTGTTGAGAGAGTTGAAGCTTTTATTCATTATGCATGCTCTCAACTTGCATATATAGATAGCCCAAAGATCATATTTTCATGTAAAAAGTGTAAACACATTCATTTCCTTCCTATTGATGAAATGAATGGGCATTTGTTGAGAAGAGGGTTTTTTTCAAATTATTTTGAGTGAACACGACATGGAGAACCATTAATTTGTAGCTCCTCAAGGGGTAATGAAGCACAATCGTCAGTGAACTTAAATGAGTTTGAAGGGGGGAATGGATTTAGAACAAATAATGTGGATGCAAATGAAAATACTTACATGCAAATGGTTTATGATGCAGTCGGTTATGTCTTTCAGCAAAATATAGAAGATCTTGAAGAAGAACCAAATCCACAATCAAAACAGTTTTTTTACTTACACACTCAGCTGACCAATAACTATGGCCAAATTGTGAGACAATAACTCAATTGTCTTCAATTGCTCGAATATTGAACATAAAGTCTGAAGGGCATATTTATGATCATAGTTTTGATAAAATTCTTGGATGGTATAATGAATCATTACCTCCTAATCACACAATGGTTTATAGTTTTTACAATATGAAGAAACTTATTAGGGGTCTTGGTTTGCCCGTTGAAAAGATTGATTGTTGCAAATTGAGATGTATGTTGTATTGGAGAGATGATGTGGAATTATAAGAGTGCAAATTTTGTGGTCAATCTAGGTTCAAGCCTAGAAAGCGTTCTACGAAACATAAGTTAGTACCCTGGAAGTGGATGTATTATTTCCCGCTAATTTCGAGACTTCAAAGACTATATGCTTCTGATGTTACTGAGTTTCACATGAGATGACATAATGAACACTAATAGGAAGATGAAATAATGAGTCATCCATCAGATGCATTGGTATGGAAACATTTCAAAGACACTCATTATAAATTTGCAGCTGAAAGTCGAAATATTAGGTTGGAAGAACTTACATCATAATATAATATATAAATGAAAATACATAAAACATTATATGTTTACAATTAAGTTATAGGTTTAAATTTTAAAATGGTACAAATTTATTTTTTTATTAGGTTAATTCCATTTGGACCCTGCTTAAAAAACATGACATCGAAATTCAAGGAGAAGATTGATCTTAAGGGTTACGTATGGAAGAATATCTCTCAGGTGTCAAAGGAATTTTACTATCAGGAGTTTGAGGTACAAAAAAATTTATTGTTTTCTTTTTTAATTAACAATTTTATACATTAATTAAATAAATATTATTACATCATAAGTATTAATTGAATGTTTTTTCTTTTGTTTCAGAAAGAATTTTTTTGGGATTCTCAAATTGACGCAATCATTTATAGAGTATGAGAGAAACGAGCACGAACACATTATCGTGACTTTATTGCTGCGATACATAGGGCCGTTGTACGATCGCCTTACATTTCTAAATAAATATGGTGCCGTTGCCAGCAGTATTGGACATCACTTGAGGCAATGTCTATTTCAGAGTGTAATTTAGCCAACAGACGTGAAGGACTGGGGGGAGAGAGTCTTCCCGTACATACGGGAGGATCTATTACCCACTACGAGCATGCAGAAAGACTTGTAAATATCTACACTTTACATTTATATTCTCATTTCTTTACTTTGTTGTATTTCAATTGAATTTGATGTGTGAATTTTGGAATGAAAATACGTGTTTCTTGTTGAGAATAATAATGTTATAAATGTCTAATGCTATATATGGTTGTGTTATTGAGCTATTTTTTTGTTGAACAGGGGATAGATATCATAAAAATAGAGGAAACTCTCCCGAAATTTTTATAAATTCTAGTTCACTCATAACGTTTTATTCTTATGCAGGAAAAGTCTATGCACATGAGGCCTACACCTCGTCAGCTCTTTTTGCACACCCACACTAAAAAGCATGACGGTGTGACATTCGTTAACAACTGTTGTAGAGAACTAAATGTATGTGAAATTTATCTTTTAATATTAATGCTTAATAATTATCATTTACTAATTTAAACATTGTCTTCTGATAGGACCAAATACATTCAATGACAGTCTCAGCAGTTTGAAGATATTGATGAGACTGAAACCCATCTTCATACAATGGGTGGTAGAGACCATCGTGAAAGGATATT
Source organism: Erythroxylum longipes (assembly GCA_027563885.1). Taxonomy (NCBI): domain Eukaryota; kingdom Viridiplantae; phylum Streptophyta; class Magnoliopsida; order Malpighiales; family Erythroxylaceae; genus Erythroxylum; species Erythroxylum longipes. Next base: position 30,677,485 of record JAOQMS010000007.1, read on the forward strand.
CGGCTTAGATTCATTTACAAATACATGTTATTCGCAATCCTTCACGTCCAGTACAGCAGCATCTAATAGGCGAACCACAACCAATCAAGTTCAAGAGCTTCAGAGCATAGTGCAAACATTAATGGAGTACATAACTCAGCTCCGTAATGAGGTGGATGAGTTAAATGGTAGGGCTAGTACCTCATTGCACCAATCAGAGCATCAGCCGTCACCAAATCAATAATTACTTTTGGTCATTTCATTTGAATTACAAATACTTATTATGTACAATATAATGTTTTTATTATCAATTAAGTTATTTTTAACTTTTTATCATCAATCAAATTTCTGTTTAAACAAATTAAATGTATACTGTTAAATTCATAACTGTTTAAATTATGCATCAACTATAACATCATCAAATAAAATTTATTGACGTCATATTTTTTTTTAAATTTTATGGTTCATTTACCGACGGAATACCACTACGGTCAGTAATCAAAGACAGAATAACTAATTTCGTCACAAAATTTACTGATATCAGATTAACAGTTGGTAAACTCACCGACGGAATAAAGGTAACCGTCGGTAATGTTTTAAGATACTTACCGACGGAAAGTACAAAACGGTCGGTAACTTTGCCGATGGAATTATATTGTTCGTCGGCATATATACCGACAATCAACAGCACAAATACCGTCGGTATATTTACCAATGAAAAATTGAATCTCCGTCGATAAAGTTACCAACGGAACTCCTATATGTCGTCGGTAATTATTACTTACGGTTATTTCTACAACGTATTTATCTGTCGATAAATTCCGTCGCTAATCTGACTTACCGATAAAATTTTTACGATTTTCATCAATAATTTCTATCACTAAACTACTGTTTTCTTTTCTATATATATATAAGTAAGATTGAGTTAAACTCCCGATGTTTCTTATTTGTCAAATCAAATTGAGTCAGCAAACAAACATATGAATAACTATACATCGTCAGTTTAGTGATCTCCTACCTAATGAGGATTGGGAAGGATGCAGCTTCAAAAAAAAAATGGAAAACGTCATTTTCCATTTGTCTACCTTTTGATTTTCAAGACCTTAACATATAATATTATAAAGGAAAGCAGTGGAAATTGTCGTAAGCACATTAGTCTAAATTTAAGAAGGCAAAAGAAAAGTACATGACGCAGGCCAATGTCATGGTTTCCTAGATTCTCTTTGTGACCTAACCACCTATGTAATTGGTGGTTGCATTGCACCATTACATAAAGAAGCAAGTTGGGATAAATTTAGGAACATCCTAACAAAATGAAACAACGATGAGATTTACTGCTTTAATTTTTTCTTAAATTATAAAAAAATAAAAGTTTGAGTTGTGATTACAATTTATTTAAACCTAAAAAATAATTAATTAAGACTTAAATTCATGAATATCAATTCAAATAATTTATTTAACATAACATATATTTACGATATATTAAAAAAGACATAATACTTTTGATTAACAAAAACAACCAAATGACGACATGTTTCATTAATTTTGTCAAGAGACATGCCTCCACACGTTAATTAGATAGTTAATTATTACAAAGCAAAGTGTAAGTGTAAGGAATGACGACATCTCTGCTTTTTTCTAGGTAGTTGGATGGCTTAGTGGACAATGTCTTAACCTGATTTGGCCTTGTGGATAAGGATTAGTGACGTTAATCATTTTTTTATATGCCTATTTTTAGTATCCCGTTACCATTACCAAATGTTTTGCACTTACATAACACTGATGTTATAACTAGTATTTGGTAACAGCTCAGATCAGGCTTTTGTTTGAATTAATAAAATATTATGAATATTTTCTTATCTGAGAAAGTATTTTAATACTTGATAATTTATTTTTAAAAAAGGAATATATTTATATTTATATTTTAAAAAGATACTTATCAAACTTAAAGGTAAATTTTATCGTTTAGCGATTAAACTGACTATACTTTGATATTATGATACAGATAAAAGATCTCTCGTAAAAAAATCTTTATCGTTTTCACAAATATTTTAACATTTTTTTCTTGTATTTAGCCTAAAATTTTAAATATTTAGTACTTGCTTACTAGAGATTTAGCCTAAGTTTTTTTCCTACTTAGTCGTATTATTATTATCATCATCATAGGGATGTCAATGAATTGGGTCGGACCATGGCGGGCCAGGATGAGTCGGCCCATGGTCTAAGCTATAGCCCAATAAGTCACAGGCCTAACGAGCCGATTTTTAAGCAAAAAATTTCTAAAATGACTTCATTTTGAAAATAACCCTCAAGTCAACCATAATTTGCCCAAAGGTAGGGTCGGTTTTGCCATTTCTAATCATTCACCATCACATCACCATCACATTACCATCGTTGTTATTATTATTATTATTTAGTTTATACTTATGTCATATGTTATTTATATTTTTAAATTTTTTTATGTTGGTCATTCTAAAAAATATCTGAGCTAATTACAAATAATATTATGTATTATCATACTTTTCCAAACTCTACCCACTAGTAAAATTTCTATTGTCGTTGTATATTTGAATTGACTATATGTCATGTAAGTGTATTTGAGAGAGAGCCCAGCCCATTAAGATATAAGCCCATTGAGATTGGAACTCTTCTCAAACAGACTGGGTACAGGTCAAGCAGCCTAGAATTGGATGTGACCGTACACACCCATATTGGACTAAATGTAACCAAAACCCTAAATCAATTCTCGTGCCCGATGATCTGCGACTCCTTTTCATTACCAATTCCCGGTTCCTTGTCGAGTTCAAGATATCCTTTAAGCTGGGCAAAGCCTCGCCACCAAGCTTCGCAACCCACAATCGGTTAGTTCTGTTACTCTCTTGCTTCTGTTTTGCGCGTTTTTATGTGTATGCTTGGGATTGTTGTTGTTTGATCTTTACTGGGTTGTTCTGTTCTTATCCATCTCGAGTCCTTATATAGATTGATTGGTTTTTCTATGTAATTGGGTTGTAGTTGAATGTTTCGCAGTGGCTCAAACAATTTGTATTCATTTTCTTGGTGTGCTAGTGCCGCAAATGATCAAAGTAATCGTTTTTATGAACCTCTTTTGAGATTATTAACTTTGAGCTACATAGATAGTACATCTCTTCTTTGATTTGCCATTTGGAAGTGGAACTGGTGCATTTGTGCTCTTCCTGTTAATGTTTGAATGTCAATTTTGATTGTTGCTTTTACTTTCGTATCTTCAGTAGCCATGAAGGTGCGATCTTCGGTGAAGAAGATGTGTGAATTCTGCCAGATTGTAAAACGCCGTGGTCGGGTATACGTGATTTGTTCTTCCAATCCTAAGCACAAGCAACGACAGGGAATGGCAACATTCGCATCTGAAGGGCTCATGTGTGTAATATGATACTCTTATCTGCCCTACTTATTTGCTTCACATCCTTTCATTTATGTTCTTTGTGTTATTGTACTGACTGCTAACATGTTAGGACACTGTATATCCAAATACATGATATTATCTTAAAAAAGATACTAACTTCCTGCACAATGCAGATAGGTTAAGTTATTTGGTCTTCGAGTCAAAAAACAATGTCGATGAAGACATGTTGGTGCTGTTTTTTGTGGAGATCATGAAATATCAAAATAAGACAAACGAGTTTATATTCTGTACTATATGTGTTAGGTTGTATCATGCCTTGAGCTGTCATTTTAGATTTAACCAACAAGTCTATAGGCATAGTCAATCATTGCATGCTAGACCTTTACTGTTAGTCACCTTGCCTGGATAGAAATGTAAGTGCTTTGTTGGCGACCTTCAGTGGGATGGAAATGAAACTACGACAGTACATAATAAGAGCAAAATTGACTTGCTTTAGATATTCAAGCATCTGGCTGATTGGTTTGCCCTTTAAATAGAAAATTGTTTTGAGCATTGCTTTGTCACGCCCCAAACAATGGAAATGAAAATACATGTTTTGTTGGTTATAAGCGAACAGCTACCTAATTGACTTAACTGTTTGATAGTTCTTGGTATTGTCTGGACATGATTCACGGGCTTTAGTTCCTACTTGCTGCTAGGCTCCAAATTGGTTGGATTGATGCTGATTATAAACAATTTGGACAGGACGTCATATGTATCAAGGACAGTAATGGTTTCTGAATATAGGAGTCTGACCTAGACAGCAAATAATGATATAGGTAGAGATTCCTTTATTCCTTTCCTTGAGCACCTAAGATTGTATCACTGACTTCTGTGCCATACTCCTAATTGTCTAATAAGTTTTGGATGAATTCAACCAACTTTGTTTTAAATTCAAAATCCTTCCACTATTTTTCTTAGTTTCTCGTATGGTCACAGCTTACCGAATATCTGGCTTTCAGGCATATTATGTACTCAAGACTATGTGAAAGGTGATGGGTTCAAAATGGTTCAAGTATAAGAATGTCAAATAAAATGGATGATGTATTTTTTGAATATGTTTCCAGATCTGAGCAGACAAATGTGAACCAGGGTATTGTACCCCGTCATAACTCTGGGGTTGGTCTGGCTTCTCTCATACCAAAAAGGCAAGAACTATCATCGATATTTGGATGGAGTAAGGGCCTTACATCTATCCTCTTCAATCGGGGGAATTCGACATAGAAAATGTTAGGCAATGGTTGAGGCTGTCGAGATTAGCTATCAAATTAACAAGCATCTATCACTCACAAGGCAGTTCGAACTTTTAACTTGCTTTGAAACGAATGCTGAATCATCTTTGAATCACTTTTGAGATTGGGGTCCCTTTGCTTCTTCTTATGCTTTTACAGTTTCTTATGGGTTACAGTGTTTGTATCAAATAAGCATGGGGATGCCTCACAAATTGGGTGCGTGTTTTTATTTTCTGGCAGCAACAGAAAGATGGAACTGACATTTTCTTGTTCTTAATGTTCTTACTGTCTTCTTGGTTGCTTGATAAAAGAAAAAGGGCTACATTACAACTGTTTCAGGTACATGGATTTCAGCAACCATGTGCCATGATCAAGCTTTCTGGGCTTGGCAGGGATACGAAACATCTTCCTGAAGTTGGGACCAATGTCTTTTTTATCTTCTGCTATAAATTACTAAAAGAAAAAGAACTATTGGTACTTGGTAAAGAGCTTTTAGGTGCGACCTTTAATTGCTTTTTATCTGCTAGAAAGCATCAAACTTTCATCAATGATCATTATTTTATTGGATAATGCGTGGTCAATCGTAACATTATTGCTCTTGTTGGTGCATAAAAAGTAACAAATCATCAAGAAACACATTTTGCTTTTCCTGTTCGCATAAGGAGAGAAGGAGACCCTTTCAGATTCTACGGTAATCTTAAAAGGTAAATAGTGATATATTTTTCTTTATATTGAGACAAAAAAATGAAAATTCAATCATTTATACAGGAAGGTTTAGAGTTTTCAAAAATATAATATTATTTGAAAAGAAGAAGTTTTGATAATTCGTAATGTAATATATATTGAAATATTTTTTAAAAAAATTATAATATAATATAATAAAAAAATTATTTATTATTTTATATTTTATCTTAAAATTTTCAAATTAAAAGTCTCAATTTTTTTATTTAAAATAATATGAGATATAATATATTCTCTCTTCTTTTATCTAGTTGCATTTTATTTTATCCTAAACTCTTTTTACAAACGATAAAATAATGTTTCATACTATTCTATTAATAATCTCCGCAGTAAATCATAAAGTGAAACGCGTGATCCACAAATCAAAAGTTCTTCATCACCACTATCACCACCATCTACCACAACCACCACCAGCTCCACCATAACCTGATCAGTCTCAACTTTTCTCTCTCTCTCTTCTTATCATTCACTAATCACACACATAATAATTATCTCTCAGCCACCCACCTACCCACCAAGCCTAACTTGCATAATTTGAAACAAGAAAGCTTGCAACTTTCCTACCTGTCTCTGGAAAAAAAAAAGAAGAAGAAATATTTATTCTTGGGATGGTGTTGATTTTCTTATAATACGTCTTGTGAGTTAAATTTTAAATGGTGGCTCTGTGCAGCTCCGTTTCTGCCTGGATCGACCAGTTTCTTGCTTGTATGGGGTAAGTCCCTTATCTAATTTCCTTTCCAATGTCCTACTTTTCTTTTTTGTATCATATTTGGGTTTTGTTGCTTTCAAGTTGTTTGTGAAAGCGTGAAAAATGTCATCTGGGAAGTGAACAGTTGTGTACAGTAATAGGTTGTCTTGTGATGTGTGGAAAGTATGGGGTTTGACTGCTGGATTTATAGTAAGGAGTGTCTTATAACAAATGCGGCGTTATTTAGAAGCTGAGGTTCGAGTGAGATAAGATTTATCTATGGTTCTTACTATTCTGAGCAAGACCATTTGATGAAAGATTTGATCTAGATTCAAACTTGGTCTGGTCTGTTTCTTGATTCCTTTATGTTCTTGAATGCTTTCTTTTTCCAATAAAAAATATGGTTTATGCGGGTTTGTCATAAGAGTATCTCAGACTAACAAAATCAAAGAAAAGTTTCGACTCCGTTGGAGCCATCGAACGGATTAAAACTGCTGTCCTTGGCCTAGCTAAAGCCTGCAAAGTCTTGTACTTACGATCTAGAGTGACTTGGGATAGATTCCAAGCTATACTTGATTTGGATTAGCTTATGGAAGTCTTTCAAAGAGTTGAGCTTTGTTACTTAATAGGTGTTAATACCGAAACCAAAAGACAGATATTTTAATGTTGAAACTCAGTGTAAGTGAAAGTTCCCGTTAAAGTTGAGCATTATCAATGTTAAATCCTATATCCATGATCTCACTCAGTATTTGTTATTTGTATGTGGTGCATATCTATTATGTGTTTTAACCTGGTTTGCAACAGAGCAGTGGCTGTTTTGGTTGCTGCTCTAAACCCACACCAATTATTGCTGTGGATGAGCCTTCAAAGGGATTGCGGATACAAGGGCGAACTGTAAAGAAACCTAGTATATCTGATGACTTTTGGAGTTCCAGCACTTGTGATTTGGACAACAGTGCTATTCAATCTCAAAGGAGCATCTCATCAACCAGTTTATCGAACCAAAATCCCACTACTGGAATTGGTGGTACGAGTAGCAATTCTGACTTTGTAAATCATGGTGAGATCTCGGAATATTTTGTATTCTATGCAGAATATGTTAGGTTGCTAGTGGATACATTTTTGCCATCTTTTTGTGGTTTGAGTTCTTGCACGAATATCATCATTCAAAATATTCAATAAGATGACATGATGATCTTCCTGTTTGCTACTTGAAGGCCTTCTTCTCTGGAATCAAACAAGACTTCAATGGATTGGAACTGACATGCCGAAGAAGGATCGAACTCAGAAAAGATGGGAGCATGGATTAAGGTGGTTTTCAATCTGAAGTTCATTGAAATCCTGATCTACCTCACAAATAATCCATGGTTCTACAAATTCACTGGCATGATCAGTTGTAATGGATCATTTTGTTATTCTTCTTTCTAAATTTTGTTCATTCTTGCTCTTCACTCTAATGCTTACAGCTGGAATACATCCTATGAAAGCTTACTTGGGACAAAAAATCCTTTTCCCCAGCCTATCCCTCTCTCTGTATGTGTCCATCTACTGGTTACATTAGCTACGAATTCCTTTCTTTCTTTCATTTTCTTCTTTTATTCAAATCCAGCATATTAAGAAAATAATCAGAAATGTTGATTTGGGTTTTGTCTGACAGGATATGGTTGATTTTCTGGTGGACATATGGGAGCATGAAGGCTTGTTTGATTGAAGAACTGAATTGGAAAAACTGCTTCAACCCTACTTTGTCAAAAACTCCTCATTTTTACGCTCCAGGATTCTGTAAATAGTTGGAAATTAGACAGAAAATATGAAAAATGAAAAAGAAAAGACAGACACAATGGTCAAAATTTTCTACTTGGTTGTTGTGATCTTGCTATTGATTTCACATCTACATCTTCTCTCTCAAAATCGCAATCATTTTCTCTTCCCCTTCAAATTTCAGTGTCAAACCGAATCTATGTACTGGAGCTATCAACACTTGAAATCTCTTGCTTGTAGCAATGCCTAGTACAAAATGTTATTCAAGTGTTGTGTTACAGTGTTAAGCAGGGGCTTGAAACTGCGGATTGAGTGATCAGCTTCCAAGAAATTGGTTTCTTAGTGATCAAGATGATAATGAACTAGATCCATAATAGGTCGAAAATTATGTGAATGCTCCATGTTCTTCAAAAAGTCCACCTGACCTACCTCCCATTCAATAACACATACAAAATCTTCAGAGGAATCGTATTAGGTTCCCGTATTCTATTTTGATTCTTTCAAGGAAAGAAATCTTCCATCTAGATCAAGCTCCTGGTGGTAGTAGCTGGTTTGGTTTTAGTAACCTTACGGTGACCAAGAAAGTTCAAAAATTTGGCATATCAATAGTAACAGGTTTATTGGCAATGTAATGAGCTGCAACTGGGAAGCACAAGTGGTAATGTTGCTTACAAGCAAACCCTTCATAAGCGATTCAGGGTTTGTAATCTCAAATACAAGAGAAGTGAAGTTATCAGGCCCTGAACAGCTCTACGTTATCAGACCTTGAAATGAACATAGAAAAAGAGCTTGGAAATAAGGATTAACTCATTACTGACAAGAATGCCTGTAAAGTATTAACTTTCACCTGCACTTTCAGTGGGGAAATTGCAGTGTTAAAAGTACAGCATCAAAAAAAAAAAAGAAAGCGGCTTCTCTTGGTTCTTTTTGCGGCAGTTGGATTGCCAGAAATGAAATTGTGAACCAAAGGAAAAAGGTGCTGCCCTTGTTGGGTTCAAAACCTTCTCAGTGTGTGAACAGATGTTTAAGTTTCAGACCTTGCGTGGCAGCTCTAGTCGCTCCTTCCCACGATAAGTACGGTCCTAGAGCAACAGATGAAAGCTTCGACCTGCTCTCAGGGAGGTGCAGATGTGGAAATAAGTGCTTTCAGCCTTAAAACATCCTGATATGTCACCCTACCACCAATTTCCAAAAACCAAAGTTTCTATTCGTATCCTTCTGTCAGCAGATTCAATATTTATTTCTGCAACCTGTTCAAAGTTAATTCCTGTAAACTCATTTTTCTTCGCCTTCTCTCCACTGAAAACTCGAGTTCCTGGAAGAGTTTAAAACGTTCACTGCACAAGAGAGAAGCTTCCTACTCTAAGCTGATCTTTCTAGAGCCTCTCGATGTAGAAACTTTAAGCAGGTTTGCATCTATACTAGAATCAGATACAAATGTTGAGTCCAGCTTGTAGATGTTAATGATTCTCGTTGAGTCCAGCTTGTAGATGTTAATGATTCTCGTGGGAAGATTCCTTCGTCAACCTTTTGACTTTTTCCAACTGTGATGCTACTACAGTGATCACATTCCAGGGTATTCGTCGATTTCTAAGAATTCTGCTTATTTAATGGACAAGTATGCAGGCTCCATCTTTACTTACGTTTCCCCGTTTTAACTTATCTGATATTGAGAAACTATAAACAAGACTATTTCACGAGGTAATGTTAATAGTTATAGTACAGATTCCTTTGCGAATTCATAAACTTGCATGCATCGGTAGTATTAACAACTACCATATTCAAATATTCATCCATGGCAGTGATTTGAAGAAGGATAAAGATTAATCATTTTTCCCCAGGATTGATTCTTAAACCAAATGCTACCTTTTCCCGCTTGGTAAGTACAGATTACAGATGAAAATGGAGTCGGGTTGGTTCTAAGACTTGAACCCGAGTCTAAAAAAATTTGGTCGGTCTAAGTCCGAAGTCAACCTTGATTAGCTTTAGATAAATGAACTCTTAAGGCTAAATGCCATTTGAGATTCAGGAATGCCTGAAAAAGTCGAAACCCATTTGTTGAACTTTCCCAATTCGAATCTGGCTAGCATCTTACCCGAATATGACTATATTTCGGACAAAAATACAAGAATATATATACAAAAACATATCCTACATAAGCATTCACATATACAAAGCCGGGATCTTGGTACGTGATATACAATACTATAATAGGCCGATCGTCATAGTCTGATCCTCTCTACATACAATTAACTTTTTAGGACACGCGCCATACACCATTATACTCATCCATTGATATGCTTTTTGGCTAAGAAATCTGCTTCACACTCATAAAGATAGATCAGCAATTCATCCCATTGAAAAGGCTTGACCTTGCACCTTCTTTTGGTATCCAGATGATATTTTCAAGTTTAGCACAGAAATCCTTGTAGAACTGCGGAGGGAAAGTCCATGAAATGATTCTTGATGTTAATAGGTGTCACCAATGAGAAACATGTCAACAAAAAGTGCAGAAATGATCTTGTACCAGTCACTTAACAAATCAAAAAACATGCAAATTGAATAAATCCTTACTGATCCCAAATTTCAAATCAGGAGAGTATTGACTAATAATTAGTACACAAGTAGGTGTGATCAAATAGCCAAATTGAGTATTCAGAGAAAAATAAAGCCTTCCTAGACGGTTGCAAACTCTGAAGTTCGAGACTTTGCTGAAGCTACCTTATGATATTGTAGAGTATCCCCTGCAGCTTTTCGGACATCTATCATGAAAAGCGATGGTGCAACTTCAAAGATCTATCCATTTCAGAAGAGGAAAGTAATTAGTAATATTAAACCTGAAGCCAGGGTTGGTTGCATTCTTTAGGATTACGCTGTTCACAGCAAGAGAATGAAAAACATTAAAGTATAGATCTTCCTTAGGAAGTTACCTCCAGGACAACAGCAAACTGCACAGCCTTGTTTGCGGATTTTCCTTCCAGTCTTGTCTGCGGAAATAAGATCGTTTCAAAGACAATAGAGAAGATGTGAAAATACCAATAAAATGATTCACTCTGAATCTCATATGCTGCAGGATAGCATGAACACTGATTCATGAGGAGCTGTCAGTAGTTGCACCAACAAATGTAGTTACTTTCTCTTGGTCCTAGTCTGTATTCCCTCATTCAAACATAAATCCCTCGTCCATTGTTCTAGTTGTAATCCTAATGGTATCCAATATTAAGATTACACAAGTAACACCAAAATGAGTTTCATCTTTACATTTAATTGTTGCAGAAAAACTAGAATGACGATATTGTTTCATCCATGCATCCAACTGGGTGATCTTCATAGATATCTAAATGTGGGTAAAGCAACATGATTGTATCTGCAATTACATGGGCAGTAAACTAAAGTTATTAGATTATTAGTTCATTCAGAACCACACCTTGTAATTTCTGGTATGAACCTTCAGACTCATCGATTCTGCAACAGCTTCAATTGTTGAAATGATCTCTTTTGCTGGTTTACAGGATACAAAACGTGTTTGTCGTTTAACATAGTCCTGCAAGAGCAGAAGAATGTAATCAGGCAACATAGCGGCATATATCACACTATACAACTGAATCTTGCCAAGGAAATTAACCAATCATAAAAGCTATAGGAAAAATAATCTAAAAAAGAGAAGGGAGAGGATGGGAGGGAAAGACAGTACAAGGTTTCTACAGTTTGCCATTGCATCAATACCTGTCTTCTGTCAAATAATGCAGACAGATTCAACCCCTGGGATAGGGTAATCATTTCAAATGCATTCATTATTAAAGGACCTCCTTCACTAGCTTTCAAGTGCTCATCCACATATCGGTCCTGCATGGGAAATAATTACCAGTTGAAAAATGGATCTGAGTTCAAAAGAATGCAAAACAGAGAAGAGGTAGTTCAATGTTTTGATGGTCAAGAACAAGTTAAAACTTAAAAGGAAAGGCATTCATAGATCAGCAGACCCATGAGTTAATCACCCATGTCAACTTCAGTGTTAGAGACCATAACAATGGTATGAATAGCCCACCTCAATGTCATCAAAAACAGCACGAACATCGTCCAAGTTGACTTCCTCTTCCTCATTATGTCTGACATGCACATAATTTTTACAAAACCAGCGATCTCTTTTGATTCTTTCAATTTTTATGCGCTGCATTAAAGATGAAACAATTTTAGAAGAGGATAAGCAAGTTATGTTATTATATTTATAAGTACAAAGCAAATGCGTAATGATATGGCTAAAATCGCTCAGCTAGAAACTACCTCCAGTACTGTCCTACATAAAACCACAGAGTGGCGAATTAAGCTATCTAGTTTGATTTTATGATTAGATTTCAAATTTCAACATAACAGGACCTCGATCAAATATGAACTAACGTATTTCATGACTGTCTGCAAAACCTTTAATCAGTTGCACAAAATATAACCAAATGCAGGGGCTAAAATCAGTTGGCAATAATGTTTGATTCAGGCAAATGAAAAAGTACAATATGGAACTATGGTAGGTTCCGAATCAGAAATCAATTCTAAAACACCCAACAATGAGGTGAATGAGAGTACTCACTGTTTTAGGATTGGGATCAAGTATCTTATCTATCAATGCCTTTGCCCCAGGGGAAAACCAAAATGGACAAGCATACTGTGCAGCATTTATCTGGAAGTCAACCAACAAAAAGAACATTTCATATTCCAAAACATACTGGTGAGATTATAAATTCCTACAGCATAGAAATTTAACCCAATAAGAAAAAGTCCCTTGTGAAATTGGCAAAGGAAAGAGGAAGGTCTTTGTGACCCCTCTTCCATCATGAAACATTACAGGGGCACCTGGCATGTTTTCAACTAAAAATGAAATCCCAAAAACTCTATGTGCATTTTAGATGACGAAAGGGCATCAGTACCAAAAAAAGGACCAAATGGAGAGATAAGAGATATATTGCCCTACCTAAATACCCATAAAAGAGGGGCTACATAATGGGAAAAGTTAACTACTTGAGATAATAAGCAGAAGTCTAAATGTCGTAGTATAAGAATGAGGAAGTACATTAGTGTATTGCTCACAATATTGTAAGTTCAAAAAGTAAACCTATAACGAATGACTCTAAGAAAATAACCTTTTGGTACAAAGTTGGGAGGTCTGTCTCCTCAAATGGAAGATATCCAGCCATTAGAACATAAAGGATAACACCACATGACCATACATCAGCAGCTGCACCATCATAACCTTGGTGGCCAAGAACCTGAGAAACACTCCTCATTTAAAAAGTCGGAACATATTAATAACGTAAAGAAAAACTATGCAAGAAAGTAGCCAAATTTGACATGCTTAGGCTAACACACTAAAACCAAAGCCTACATTCTACATACATCAGAAAAAGTTAGGTATGAGAAATTCAGATCATAATGTTTCCATCTGCTAAAATTGTACCTCAGGTGCAACATAATTTGGGGTTCCACAAGTGGTATGAAGGAGTCCAACCCCCTGCACATGAAATAGAAGCAAACACATCAAACAAACAGAAAAACCAAGAGAGAAAGGGAGAGAGAGGAAGGGAGAGAGGGAGATGGAGGAGGCACAGATAACAAGTAGAACATGCACATACATATCTAGGATTTGTATGTACATGTATGTGTGATCTTTGATGTCAACTAAGGTAAATGGGAGAACACATTCTTACCTGTTGGGGTAGTGCACTCAGTCCAAAATCAGAAACCTTCAGATTTTCATTAGAATCTAGTAGAAGGTTTTCAGGCTACATAAGGAAAGGATAAAGTCATGATCAAAGCATGAGATCGTGTAATCAAAGAAGTCAATTGTTAAACATAAGGGTTTACCTTCAGGTCTCTGTGGTACACACCCTTACTATGACAATGTAAAACTGCATCTATAAGCTGTTGAAAATACCTCCTTGCTTCATTTTCTGGCAATCTTCCCTGGACCTGTATATTCAGCCAAGTTGGGATAAATGTCAGCTACGACTTAATAAGGACTAGCAACTTTGGAACATGAATAACAATATCTTGAGCATGCACAGGCTTTAACTTTCAATTCCATGAAAAAGCTAGGATGAAGCAAAAGAAACTAGAAACTTACAATTCTATCAAACAATTCTCCTCCAGTAACAAACTCGAGAACAATATATACCTTCGTTTTGCTTGACAAAACCTAGAAATCCAACCAGGATAAAAGGAGTAAAGATACATGTCAATAATCAATATGATTACTTGAGGAACAAAAAACACAAAGCACCAGCCAAATTGAGTCGTTAAAAGTCGCGAGATGCATGATAAATAGTGAAAGAATACCTCGTGAAGTCTCACTATGTTAGGATGTCGGACAATCTTCATGATGGATATCTCTCTTTTAATCTGGGAAACGAGAGTTGTCCATGTCATTCAGAGAGGAAGAAAACATGAACCAAACCCAAAAAAAGTTTGTGTTCAGAACAAATCATATCCTTTCAAGCCTACCAAACAAAAAGAACTTTGAATTCTGTCTGCATATAGAGCTATGATTTGAAGAACAACTTTACTAATGTATCATGAAACACAACCATGCGTAAATCAGTTACAAACAAGAATTCCATCCGTGATCTCTCTGACATGTACATAAACAATCCCTTTACCACAGCACAGGCACTTCATGCTCGGAGTTGCATATGCAACGAATAGTTGCATAAATATGCCTAAAGTTACTTAAATGAACAAGTTTCATTTACATTAGACATCATCTAACTCATATGTATTTATAAATGCATCAGGTACTTACCTGATCAACCATTTTGTGCTTGAGAATGGTGGTTTTTGCCAGAATTTTGATGGCCACATCCTCTCCTGTTTCAGTGTTTTGGGCAAACTTAACCTTGGCAAAGGTCCCTTCGCCAATGGTACGACCCAGCTCATACTTACCAACCCTGCTCGTTACCTTTTTCATGATTCCTTTAATCTCATCTCTCGCATCAACACCCCTAAAAGAAACTGTTCAAAGTCTTAACCAGAACAAATAGCAAACTAGCGATCTCAAAACAAAAACGAAAAAAGAAGAGAACTTTAAGATGACAATTTTAAAAAGGAGGCAAACCCAGAAATCCCATCAAGAAAAACGTGAAATTGCGCACCACTTTCTCAAGAAATGATTCAGGCAAAAGAAAACATTGGATTCCTTTTTAGAGAATCAGATAAGAGCAAATGCAATTGTAACCAATCTAACAAAGCAAGTCAAGAACATTCCTGATAACAGCGCATCAAAAATCTTACAGGGAACAAAAATCAATAACTCTGGAATCAGATTTAGCGGGAACTTAGTGTCGGCGGAGCTTCTTGCCAATGAACCGACGCAGACACACGGACACAGAGCAATGAAGTACGTTGAGCTTATCTCAATTTTAGTTGGCTGGTCTCTGCTAAATCTGTAATTTGATTTAGCAGTCAAATTTATTGCCAACTAATGAGTAGACAGTGCGTTTTATACTTGATTCGAATCAAGAACACGGCCAATCTAGTGAAAAACAAAAGTCATCTCAAGTTGAAATCGAAAATGGACAACGTTTAGAAAAAAATTCATTTTCATGATAGCTACTTGAACATATCTTGGCATATAAAATTAAGTGACGACAAGTTGTTGGTGAAGAAGATGGTCCAACTTGTATTTATCAATTAAAATTATTTAAATTTAACTCACACTTAATAATTATTTTTTATAAGTATAAGTATAAGTATTTTAAATTTGTTAAATATAACTGATATTTTATTGAAAATAATAATTTATTATCGTACCATAATTTAAAAAATATATATGACAAGTTAAAGATTTTAGGCTTTAAATATCAAGTAACCTCCAAGTTGCGTCTCACGTACATACATTACCGTGACCCCAGTGAATGTACTTTTATTTTAATAATGAATAAATAATGTTTAATTAAATTAATTTATTAATGACTAAATCAAAGTTGATTAATTAAATTGCTTTCGATTGCTTGTTCAATTTGTAAACAAAGTCGTACTTAAATCTTAGGTTGAGTCATATTTTGTTATCAAAATGGTTGTTACACGTCATTTTTTATTTCAAATGTTATAGGCTTAATTTAGGGGAGTAGTAGCAATTGATAACCTGCTAAAATGATGTGTTTGGGATTGCTGTTTTGGTAACTGTTGAAACGTAAAAATAGGTGTTTGGCAAGTGCAGTTACGGTTGCTGAAAAGAGATAAAATGACTAAAAAACTCGTTGATTTAATAAACTATCAATTGTTGTATAAAAAATTAAAAAAGATATTATTAGTCATATAAATTTAAAATTATAAATAATAAAATATTAAATTAAAATAAAAAATATAAATAAAATAAATTTAGTAAATAAAATATTTCATTAAAAATATATTATTAGTCATATAAATTATAAATATGTTACACTTGCTTTTTATTAGTTAAGGTATAATGGAAAATAATAATTATCAAAATGTTATTAATAAAAAGTTGAATTTCTACTGCAGAAGCACTTTCCTATTGCAACCCTCTTTCTGCTTATTGATTTCTACACTAACACCGCTTTTTTTTCCAACCTTTAATTATTCGCCTACAAATTTAAACATTTGACTGTATTTAAAAATTGTAATAAATAAGTACTTATTTATATTATACCGCAAATTTAAACACAGCTATAATTTAACATTTTTTCAAAATAGCCACCACCGCATATGGGAAATAATTCATATGCGGAATCACCAAACGTGCGGTTGATATATATGGAGTCGTAAAGATCATATAATTAAAATTTTTTGATTAATATATAAACAATTGAGCCGTTACGTGGACATTGGATACTATCAAATATCATTTGGAGCATGTGGTGTACACAAAGAACACATCAAAATCAACTGCAGAAAGTCAACGGGATTTTACTTTTTATTTCAAAAAATCACAGTGTTTGGACCAACATACCAACCATTGTATATGTGAGGGTTTGGAAAGACAATTTTTTTTTAATCGAGTGTTTTGATTGTAAAATAAAAATATATTTTTTTAATAGATATTTGGCAGCTAAAATATGACTTTTTAAGAAGCTTAAATTTGAAACTTTTCAAAAAAATATTTTTTAAGTAGATTTTTCAGATCAATTAACGAACCTATTTTTTAGTCCCTTTTACACATAATTCTTACAATACCTACAAACACATTTTCACGTTTATTTTAAGATTTATAAAATATTATTTGACTTTTTTATATATTTTAATATTTATTTTTATATTAGTTTTACTTATGTTATAATCCATACAAAAGATTTAATTAGATATATTTTCATTTATGTTTCATATAGTTTAAAATTATATAATAATTAATATATTATACTTTACATATTGTTTAATATATTTTAAATAATTTTTATATGCATAAATACTTTTTATTACAAAATAAAATATAGTTAAAATTAAAAATACTTTTTATTTTTATGTTGTCAAACAATCTATTGTATAAAGCTCTTTCAAAATAGCTCTTTTTTAAATAACAGTCAAATAGTTAACTAACTTCTTTAAAAAGCTTTTTTTTTAAAGGAAAAACATTCAAAATTACACAGTATGCTGGGAAAGACAGGTTCCCGATAAATCCTCTAAAAGGATTATGTGGCACCTTATAGGAGGTGTGGCAAAATAAGTGACTCCGACATCAAAATGACCCGCATAATTGGCAAGCCAGTCGGCGCATCTGTTGCTCTCTCGATAGATGTGTCGATGAACAACAGTCCAGTTCCTATTGAATAGTTCATTGATGCCTCGAACTAGAGAGTTGAGAGATCGGGTCCGATGAACCGGGGAAGAGAGGACATCGATCACCGCTGTGAAATCCACCTCAAGCTCGATCCGGCGGTACTCCAGATTTCACGCAAGGGTCAACCCGGTGTAGATGCCTCAGAGTTCTGCAATGAATGGAGTACACTAGCCAAGGTGTTGAGTAAATTCGCCGTTCCAATTACCGTCACTATTTCGGAGAAGTCCACTTGCGGTAGCTACGGTCAAGACTCGTTTGCACGCACCATCTGTGTTTAATCGAATCCAACCCCTGGAAGGTTTGTTCTACCTGTTGAATCGCTCTAGTCGAGTGTGAGGATTTACAACCTGGGCTCAATCGTGCCAAGCTGTTGATTAATGTAGAACCCCTGTACAAGACAAAATAGAAAAAATGGGTGAGGATGGCTTGTTCCATCCTCCGTCCTGTTTTTGGCCTTGCAAAAGCCCCGGAAGGGGAGATCGCTTTCTAATCAACAGATAGTGCCGTCTATCATAAATGGTGCAATACCAGCTCTATACTTCCTCTTTTGGGGAAAAGGCCTCAAGATATGCGGACCAGTCAGGTATGTTTTGTACCACTTGTATGAAAGT
>JAOQMS010000007.1:30695801-30732741 GCA_027563885.1 Erythroxylum longipes
GGTCATGAAGATTAAAACGACCAATTGAAAACAAAGCAAAGTCTCTCTATCTATGAGATCATTCCCTTTATTAAATCTTAAAAAAGCTTTATTAATAAAAACTCTACTGACATAAGTTAATCCAAACATATACTTTTTACTTTTCACTTTTCAGAAATACAATAGTGTTGGGAATTCGTTTTGCCAACTTTTGAACACCAAAACCAAATCTATGAATCGTAATCCCCACCCAATTTTATTAATAATAGATTTTTAGTTGCAGGGAAAGGGGATGAAGGTGACTTGATAAGATCGGCCACGTAAGTATAGAGTCGACTTTAGGTTGAAGATAAGTGCACGCTCTTATTAATACCACTGAGTCATTTATTTTATATTACCAAAGTGAAATGATCCTTTTAAAAGAAAACGAACATGAGGCCTGGCAATTGGGCCGATGTTCGGCCTGGCTCAAAATCAATGTGCTAGATTTAGGTTAATTGGGCCTTGCGTTGAGCCTCCAGATCAGTTTTCTCAACTCAAAGCCTAACAAGTAATGATTAAACTACGTTTTTTTGATTTTTTTTAAAATAATAAGTATAAATTTAGTCCGATTTGACTCATTGTCATCCTTAAATATAAATGCTAATAATTTCTTTGTTTTTCTTAAAAAATGGAATAAGTGGTTTGAATTTTAACTTCAACAAATTTTGTTTAAACAATATTTGAATCTTCTTTTTAGTTTAATAATTCAATATTTGATAAATTTCTCAATCTTTCAAATTTTCAAAAAAATTTCTTAGTGTTTTCAATTAAAAAAACTCTTTCTTTTATACTTCGATTGAAAAAAAAACGACGAAATACATATAAGATAAATATTAAACCCAAACTAATAAATTGTCATTAATATGATGACTTAACTTAGCTTTTAAATTAAATTTAACTTAAATTAATAATTAATGATGATTGTAATAAAAGTATTTATTCATTTCAGATTTAATGATCTTATTTTGAAATTAAGAACTATGTTGAATCATTATATAAATAACATTTAATTCGTCTACTCTTAATAGTTCATACTATATATTTTGTCATTTATTCAAAGTCTAACAGAAGAGGTCTTTTTTTAAAATGAAAATTAAAAGGAGCTGTTTTAAAAAAAATAAAAAAATAAAATTTTTATCTTTTACCTTAAATTTTATCATATTTTTATTTTTAGCAATCACTCTCTTCATCCGTTATGTTCAAAATTTTAAAGCCTAGCTCAGATGGTACGTGTACCCAAGATTCACTCACGGCAACGTGAGTTCGAATTCTGGGGAGGGTCCTCTCCCCAGTTATAAGATTGAGGATCAAGTCTCTAAGGGCACATGTGAGTTGACGAAAATGAACATGCTAGATGTTGCGCGGGAGTAAAGCCATGTGGGATCGAGACCCAATATGAGTGATTGGTCCTAGTACCCAGCTTGTGCCAGCAGCGTGCGCTGAATACCCAACTCATGCACATCCCTTGATTTACCTCCTCAAAGACGGCTAAGGGCGACTCCTTTGAGATCTAGGATTAGGCTCATCGACTGATAGTAAATTAGCAGTAGCTAAAGAATTAGCTAAAGAATTAGCGAGGGATACCTGGGTTATCAAAAAATTAATTTTTATCACTTTTGAAGGCTAACCAACTTCATGATTGATGCTTTGAATGGGTTTAAACGACATTGGCAAGCATTTGTATGGTTTAGGACATAGAGCCTACTGATAGAGTCCAGGTGGTTACGGGCTGGATAAGCCTGAGTCCTTAAACTAAGGCTTAAGGTTGTCTTGTCTTATGCTAAAGCGGCCCTAATTCAGTTAATATATTCAAAATAATATATGAATTGATTAAGTTTGAAAATTTTAATTAAGTTATGATCAGATTCAAATATCGAATTAAGTCAAATCCAAATTTTTTGTACTTAATTACAAATATTATAAATACATAAATTATGACACAAATTCAATTGCAATTATAATTTTGTAGTTACGATTGCGGTCATAACTCATAATTAAAAACTTGTTATTAAATATGGCCTTAAAGTAAAGATGATAACATACCAAGGACCCTTAAGGGTAATCGAGTTGGTGAAGTAGGAAGTAT
Organism: Erythroxylum longipes; assembly: GCA_027563885.1. Classification (NCBI taxonomy): domain Eukaryota; kingdom Viridiplantae; phylum Streptophyta; class Magnoliopsida; order Malpighiales; family Erythroxylaceae; genus Erythroxylum; species Erythroxylum longipes. The sequence goes on from JAOQMS010000007.1 coordinate 30,697,909, forward strand.
GAAATCAAAATATTCTGTGTTTGAGTCTTCTATTTATACTCTCTCGATTTAGCTTGTCAAGTACAAAGTACCTAATTGGCCTGATTTATAGGCTATTTTGTCAATTCAAAGATTTATCTCATACACATCTAAAAGATAGCATTTGTGAGTTCCTCTCTTATAAAAAAAGAAAAAAAAGTAATGTAACAGAACTTATTGTTAGTCTAATCTAGTTTGATTTGAATTTTGGGATTCTAAGTGTGAGATGTAAACTTATTAGAATTGTTTAAAACGATATCATTTTAAAGTTATTACTTTGTGTTATTCATTTGAATCTTCTGATCCGACTATCGATAACAATTTACATACTAATCAATGTTTTAAAAACAAGATCAGACATCAAACAGACCAAAGAAATTGTTTAAAATTTAAAGGTTCATCCAATATTAAGTTATTATTAAATTGGTATATAATAAAAAAGCAAAAATTATAAGAATAAGTAAAAATATAGAATACAATAAAATACTTCATTGAAATTAAAAAAATTCACTAGTAATGCCTATTAATTTATATTAAACGAATGATAAATCTAATAATTTAAAATAAGATTGAATCTAACATAAAATTTAAAATAAAAATTTATTTCTATATTATCATTTATTTAAATACTCACAAATATCAAAGTAATCTTAAAAAGTCAATGGAAATGACTGTAATTTTATTCGAACTTCCTTTTTAATATACTTTAAACGTTTTTTTTATAGTTCAAATATTATTTTCAATATGTTCTTAAATTATCTTAAGCAAAATTACTTATATATACTAATTAATAATTCAATTTATTAAACAATTTTATGATAAAGATATTAATTAGTTTTTAACAAAAATAATTAAAAAAATCAATTAAAGTATAAATAGATAAATAAAGTACTTATAATTTGACAAGCCTAATTTGTTAGTAAAATTAAACAAATTTAGTATTTTTTTAAGGATACAAATAATAATATATTTTTTAACGATAATAATTTAAAACAAAATTTTTGATTAAAATATAAAAAGATAAACAAAGAACATAAATTTACTTTCTCTTTTTTTATACAATTTTAAATCTTTTTACTATTAAAAATGACCAAATTTAAAAAAAAAATCGACTGATTTATTACTTAATCGGCCGACTTTTTAAAAGAATCTTGTGTCAGTTCAGTTTAGGCCCTTCAATTTGTCATATCAGAACCCTAAGTCGATTTGATTAATTTCAGACGGACTTGACTTGCCATCTTTATTTGAAAGGTTCGAAATGTGTGGACAAAACAATGTATTATTGAGACAACCACTTTAGGCAAGGACAAAAATATCACTACTGACCATCTAACATGTTGCTTTCTCTAATAGGAGCAACATGTTGATGAAAACAGAAAGGAACAAGAAATAATGCTTCCTTAGATTGATTTCTATACTAATTTTAATTAAGAGATACTAATTTTAACTTCTTATTAACAGGTCGTTTGGAAACATTTGAATTGAATTAATTGACGAATTGGATTCAATTATATCTGTGGGATTGAATTAAATTCGATTTATACTGTTTGGAATAAATCTATAAATATTATAATTGAATTCAATTACATTGTTCGAAACACAATAAAAATGAATTCAACTACGTCATATGACATTTTTTATCCTTAACTAAAAATAGTATGCAATCAATTTCTATGTGTTTTGTAGTAATTTGTATAGTTATGATGTGTATATGTGGAAGAATAATTTTTAATGTTTTGAAAAGAATTGGCTCTTCAATTCACACACCAAATCAAACCATTTGAGATGTGAATTGAATTCATAAAAAAATAAGATTCAATTACGTGATTAAATTAAAGTCATCTCTCTTTTAACATTCAATACCTATAAATTGAATTCAATTATATAAAATTAATGAATTGAATCCAGTTTATTAGATCCTAGACTTCCTATAAATGAGATATCAAATCATTGTAAAGTAAGAAACAAGTGAAAATGATGTTTCAAAATGGTAAAGAGTGGGTACTAATTGCCAATGTCTCTATTTAGGCGATGAAAATACTTCCTGAGGTCTGTATTAAGTTGCCTATAAACCTTATACAATCTCCTTCACACGACTCTTTGTTTTAGCTTGTATATCTCCATCTCTCTCAACCAGTGGTCCAATCTAACACCAATTCAAAATAAGTTTCTCACCATCTCCATGCCTATCATTAGCTTTATAAGGATGGAAATATTCTCTTCTTTCCTTTTGTTTCTTCTCGTAATGTTTGTTTCATTAGAGAAGGGTTTTGAACCTCCTTACATACATTTTTTGTCTTCACAATCATGTTCTTGGCTGAAATTTATTTGAGATGTTACTATTAAGAATTAGAGATAACGATGCGATAAAGTAGACCTTTTTTAGACCTTTCATTTTAACGAAAATTTTATTAAAATGTTATTGTTGTAATATTAAGAGTTAAGTCTCGAATCAACTTTTAAAGGGTCGGGTTGAACTGAATAAAACATTTCCAATCCTATTTAATTCATTAATAAGCCTAGTTATTGTATAAGTTTAAGAATGCATGCACAACTCATGTTTCTTTTAATATTCCACACCTACAAATTAGTGCTAGTTGTTTGAACTTATTAATAGATTAAAAGAATGGGTAGTATCTCTAACCACCATAAACATTAATAATGCAAGGAAAAATATATGCTAGCACACAAGTTTCGGCATTAAATTATCTGCTCCAGGTAACCGATTTTTATTATATTTTGTTACATATTTACAGTTTATTAATTTTTGTCTAAAATTTTATATAAATATTTTAATGTATTTAAAAAATATTTTAATGAAGTCATCACATCGGCTTACGTACGTGGCGACGTGTTATTGATCAAAAATATTTCAAAGTACAATATTTAATCATAGCATCTCTCTTGGGAAGTACTAAAAGCGAATGATGATTTTTTGAAAAACCTATAAATAAATATATCCAAACATTATTGGCTCACTTGCATTGACCATCATACCCCTTAACTCGTTCAGGTTCAACTTGACAAACTAAATAGCATCTAAAGGGACCCACCTGTATCATTGCAACTACCATGAGTAATGTAAGGGCCATGAACAGAGAAGCTCCGCCGTTCAAACCCGCCATGGGCCCCATCGCAGGTGCCAAACCCCGCCGTCAAGTTGAATGATGGCCCCACAAAACTGAAGGCCAGCCACTAAAATGAGCCAGCGACAGACTCGTAATATATATATATATATATATATTTTTTTTAATATTGATTATATCTCTGGAAACCGCGGAAAAATCCTGCGGCTTCACTTTGAGAGTTGCCAGCAGTTTTTTGTAGCTTTTAATCTGGAGCGTTGAAGTCTTTGAGTCTTAAAATCGACCGCTCTGATAGGTCCAATTTCACGTGAAGGTGGGGTCCACGTCGTTGATTGTCAACCGTGTAATGAACCTGTCCCCTTCCAATGCATATAAGGTGAATACAATTCATCAAGCTGTGATGCCGTGTTCGGTTGACCAAAACCATCAAGTCAATATTTAACTTTTTGCTTATAAACTTTAAAATTATAAAAAGACTTTTTGTAATTTTAAATTTGCCATAACATTTTTTGTTAGCGTTATGTTTGATAAAAAATATATTTTAATAACTTATAATATTTTAAAAATAAAATTTTTTATATTGATATAATATTTTTAAAAATAAAAATATATATTTTTAATCTTTAAAATAACAAGAATTTATTGAACTATGCAAATATTTTTATTTTAGTAATAAAAGTAAACCAATAACCAAACGCGGTAGTATAGGGAACTTAAACATAGCACATAAAAGACCACGTGCGACTGCGAGCAACGTTTATCTCATCCCTTCAAACCCATTCAACGGCCAGGATCTATTCCGTACACTGATTCCCTCCAGCTATAAAGCAACCCCAACCGCCTTCTTCCCCCTCCTCATTCACTCACTTGTTCACTCACCCACAGCCGCTACCACCGTGACTGGCCTGAACCAAAATTCCACTCTTTTTTTTTTTCCGTTTCTTTAAATATGCTTTTACGAAGCGCATCCACACCAATACTCAAGTCATGGATACACCACTTCAAAGAGGGCTCACCCGGACCCGAAATAATCCACCGGGTCCCCAGAAGCCGACAGGTTTCTCTAACGGCTTGCTCTTCGAGTCCGTCGTTCTCATCATCACCTTCCATCTCCTCTAGTGACAGTTCGACGAAGAAGATGACGAGAGCGTTATCGGAGACTGATCTGAGAGACCTTTCAGTGATGGTGGGTCCAAAGAAGAAGGTTTCCGACGAAATGACGAGCGTGATCGCTGTGGAAGAGGAGGGGGAGGAGAAAGATGAAATCTCGGCGTTTGAGTGTGGGTTGATTTGGGGGGCTAATGGGTTGTACGAGGAATGTGAAGTTGAGGGAAGAGATAATGGATCGATGAGGCTTTTTGTGGGTGATGGCGTTGGTGGTGCTGGCGGGAAGATCCATGGTGGAGGTGGCAGTGGCGGTGGTAGATCTGACGATGGAGATAATGGTGAGGAAAGTTCCGGGTTTTGGGATCCGAATCACGGGAGTTATAGTACTGATGTTTATTATCAAAAGCTGATTGCTGAGAATCCAGGGAATTCGCTTCTTCTTAGCAATTATGCTAAGTTCTTGAAAGAGGTAAACATACATATGCATGTAAAGGTCGTTGCTTTGGTTAAAAGTTTTCCTTGTTGGGGTTTGAACTCCTCAAATATGGGAAGTTGGTACAACGTTATGTGCTATGTCCTAAAATTAATGTAAAATGGGAACGTTAAAGATAATCGATGCTTTTCATGATCTTGAAAGACTGATTCTTTTGTCTTTTCTAAAAGTTTCTGTCTTTCCTTGACATCTTATTCTCATTAACTAAGATTCAGTTGTTAAATAATGGTTTAGTCAACAAGTTACCTTAACACATTCTTAACAAGTTAATGTCTTAAACTGAACAGGTTCAGCTGAATTATGAAAAAGCTGAGGAGTATTGTGGGAGAGCAATTCTTGCGAATCCAAATGATGGAAATGCTCTGTCTCTGTATGGGGATTTGATATGGCAGGGTCATAAGGATGCTTCTCGAGCTGAGGATTATTTTGATCGAGCTCTTAAAGCTGCTCCTGATGATTGGTAAGAATCTCTGTTTCTTATCTGGTTCATGTAGAAATGTCTGACTTAATAGTGATTTTCATGTTGATGCAGTAGCTTCAGATATTACTTAAATTTCGATTCTCTGAGTTAAAGAGATGGTCTTGCTTTGATTATACAGTTATGTTCATGCATCATATGCTCGGTTTCTTTGGGATGCCGAAGAAGATGAAGAAGAAGAAGAAGGGGAGGGAAAGGGAAAAAAAGGAGAAGATATGAGCATACTGTCACCACCAGTTTTGTTTCATGGTGTTTCTCCCCCATTAGCTGCTGCTTCTTAGCTTATTCCCTCTTTCGCGATCTCTTGTATCATAGATTAGTTAACTGCACTGACCTTTGTTTATACTTGGGTTTCTTTACCATTTTTTGTACATTTTTTTCCCCAAGCTGAGATAAGTTTGTGATAAGCCGTTTTCCTGCTCATGGAGCCATGTGATGTAGAAAGAATAATAATGGATGAAATGAAATTTGCCTCTCTGGGGGTGCTCTTGTATTTGGTCGTCTCAGTTTGATCATTTTGGTTGATTCTTCTTGTCCTGTAGGAGGATGCACAGATTAAATTTTTAAGTAAATAACATGCATTTTATAGGTTTCAGCAAAGTAGCCGATATGGAAATTGCAGGTCTGAAGATGTTAGTACCTATCTAAAAGGAATCTAGGTGGTGTTCTTCCAAAATGTTTATCCTGAAGTGACGAAATCTGTTTCCAGAAATGCATTCATTTTATTTCATTTTCACTCTGGTAGCTCAGGTGGTTCGTATGATCCAAAACCATCCAAGGACAGAACCACCCACCAAGCCAAAGCCAAGGAAAACAGTCATTACAATAGCTGATAACTCTGCTTCTGATACTGGAACGGACTTGGGAGCGAGGATCATGATCACACTTGTTAGATATCCATTAGTTGCTCCGAGCAAAAATGTCAAAACTACGACTGGTGCTTCAGTTTTTAGCCACTTTGGTCCGTTTAGGCATGCTACGAAAAGTGGATAGAACAACAACCTGAGTATGCAACCCCATGTTGCCTTCTTAATGCTCTTAAGTAGATATACCGCTGTCAAGGACTTCCCTAGAAAATCAGACACATTGTACACTGTTATTAGCAACACTGGATACCAGTCTTTCAATAACTCAGATGAAAGATTTTCAGCAATGAATCCTGGGAATATCGACAGAGTCACGACGTAGATAGTCATAATCCCGAAAGCAGGCCAGCGAATATTTCTTGCCACTGTCCAAAAGTTTGGCCTCGAGTAAAGAGTATTCACCAGAAGAAAGTTTTGCTGATGTTCCATTAGAGGTAATTTGTGCAGCACGTTGCAGCAGACAGTGCAGCAGAGCAGAACACTTATGCTAACTAGGAAATAGAAGTGGGCACTTGCTCGGAGACCTTGTGAGTTTTGAGGGAGTGAGGCTTTTGTTATTATCCTCAAGATGGAGACAAGTACACCTGCAATTGAACAAGGGACTTCTGTTAGCAGAATAAAGAGTTTTATCTCGCAGAGAACTTGGAGACCGGCGTTAACATAGTACATGATTCAGGTTTTTAGACCAACTCCTAGAGAAACCATGTGCGGTCATAGTTGCACACAAGCTGGAGGTTGTCTGAAAAACATGAACTCTCCTATCGGCTAGGAAAGAGAATGATTCTTGTAGGCGTTGGAGGACTCCATATATGTTCACCACACTCAGTGGTTTCCATGTTTATGTAATTTGGTTAGCATTCTACTGGAAAGTGGTTTTCTAAGAATGTTGTTTCTCATTTAACGGTATAACTTAGGCCATTTACAGATTCTAGGAATCTAAATTCTTTCCAGGACTGGAGATGTATTCAGAGGGAAAGATCAGCCTTTTCTTATTAGCTTCTTGGCCAGTTTTAAGTGCAGAACGTCTTATTCGTCATACTTTAACATGACCCGTTTAACTTTGCAAACTTGAGAAAAAGAAAGTTGAAATGCACTATACTACGTATCACCTGAAGAAGCAGTTCCAGCAAAAACAGCCTGCATGTACTGTTTTGGGAGCTTTCCTGCTGATCCTATCAAACTCCCTCCGATCAATCCATCAGCTAGACCACAAACCACGACTGAGGCAACTGTTACTGCATAGGCTCCAGTTGGTCTCCCTTTTGACGCATTAATGCTCCAAGCCCAGTCTATTGTTGGTGCTGCCATTAGAGAGAGTACAAACATACAAAATCCCAAGTTCATTCTTACCCTGTAACTCAGTTTCTTGCTCCAGCCACCCCAAGTCATGACGATAGCTAAAAATAGTACTGAAGAACTCATGTAAGCAACGGAGAAGACTTTCTCAATGTGCTTCGTCGGATAGAGATAGCCAAAGTAATCAATAGCTGTGATATATGTGTTCCATGGTAGCAAATTGCCAGCACCAAGAAGAAAATGGATGATATAACCAATCTTCAAAGGGTCTTTTGGCTCAGATTGATCTCTTGGCTCCTTTTCGATGTCCATTTTCTGCATGCTTCTAGCATAAATTTCTGAACCTCTTGCTTGGTTTTTGAGCTTCTTAGAAGTGCAAACTGAACATTATATACTGCTGTTGACTAGAAAAGCATAAAAGAGATAGGCTGAAGGAACATATTCTCTAAGGGCTAGGTACCTACGTCTAGCTAATAGCTCATATCTACATGCCAAAACCTTCTAGGGTTAGGAAAGTGCTAGCAAGACTGAATCATCTTAAATGGTTAGTATGAGCCACTAGGGCTTATTGACAGCTCTATTTGGTGTGCTGGGGATTTGATTGATTTGCTGGTTATGGAATCAGTGAGTCAGTGAGGTTAACGCATGTTGAAAGTTGGTGCACTGTGGGGACAACAACTGATGGGTGGCGTTAGAAGTACATTGTGGTGTTGTACATGAAACAGGCAAAGCTCGCTGGCATTGTCGAGCTAGTCAGAATCTTTCAGGACCAATTAGTTAGTACTTACATAATCATGAGTTGGAACTTGGTAACAATTATTGGTTCCATTTCAAGTGTCATGACCGGTCGACATTAAGGAACATCTTCTGATATTTTCCTGAAACTTCATATACTCACTCACTACATGCAATAGGAAAGAATCACTAATGAAGTATGAACTGCATGCGCACATGGATCATAAATAAACTGATGGCATAACCTTTCAGACTTCAAGATGGTGCCTTTCTCTGATTATTCCCAAAAGGGGTTGAGTACAATCCCATCAGTCCTTTCAAATTTGGTGCCAGAAAGATCAAAGGAAGCAGCCGTTTTGGTGGGGGGAATTCAGTCAGTTGCTTGGCATGCGAGAACTCGATGCCTTCCTTCACATGTCAAAGAGATGTTCATTCTAGAGCTCTGATACACCCCATTTTTGACATTTTCACAATCCGCTAACCAGCTACAATTATTCCCCACTTTCCTTTCTATCCTTTCATCCCAAAACTTTTGTTTTACTTTCTGGTTGTGTTGACAGCTGAACTATCAGCAACCCACCATCGTGCAAGCAGCTAAGATGGTGGAATTTTGAATGGCAAGGACTTGTCTGATATTGGATATGTATTCTATTCCAAGCCGAAAAAGCAACCCACAGTCGATGCACTCGAATAGAAGATGATTGAACCTTGGCTTCACACATATTTTGATGTTCTCTAAAGAAAGTCCTTGTGATGACAAAAGAAGAAGGTTTAGTTTCATAAGCTATTGCCGAGCTTCTGTGGTATCTGCTTACATGTTCATTAGATACATACGTACAAAATGCCCATGGCTTTCCTAGTATAACTTATTTTTATAAATTTTAATAATTAAAAAAACCTAATTAAATAAGATTTTAGCTGTCTGACATTTAATTAAAATCTAATCGTCGAAAAAAGCAGTTGAATTAGTGACGTGGCAAGTTCCCGTCGATCTCATTCTGGTCCCTCCACTGACATATTTATTAAACAACTTTCTGGGCTAACGGCGCCACTACACGACGGAGAAAATCTCTCGACCTCCAGCTTCCCAATCAACGCTGAAGAGGTCTCGCCGTCACCGTCACCGTCTCCGTTGTACGTCTTTGGTTAGCACGAGTGCCTAGTTAGAGTGAGAGACAGATGGAGGGAACGACGTCGAAAGGGCAGACACTGGAAGTGGAGGAGAACGGCGCTGGAGGGAAGTACAGGAAACCTTCGTCGAGGAGACCTCCGACTACTCCTTACGCCCGTCCACAGCCTCCGGCTCACCAGAGCGAAGCCCGCCGCAGCCGGTGGCTCTCTAAGTTGGTGGATCCGGCTTACCGTCTTATCGCCGGCGGCGCCAACCTAATCTTGCCCTCCTTCTTGTCGAAATCTGAGCCAACCAACGACGGCAACGGTTAGTTCGTAACTGGAACTTTGTTTAACTATTGTGCTGAATTATTGATTAGGGTTTGTAAATTGATGGTGTTCAATTAATACTCAAATGCATTTAGTTTGTAGAGAAAGTTGAAATGTGTATAGGGACGAATATTGGCAGAGTAGTTGACAGCGTATCTTTATTATTAAGTAACTTTTTTAATGACAATATTCAAGTGGGTTACTTACGGGATTGCTTTGGGACATTTTGGATTTTCTTTTTTCGTTTTGACCAGACAATTTCAGGACTGAAGGAGAACAAGATGCAGGTGTTGACGATGGAAATAACGCCTCAAATGTAAGAACTTTGATTCTATTGTTTACAAAACTTAGCGTTTTGCTTTAAGTTATATCGGGCAGTTTATGAAGTCACTTATTGGGTCTTGTAGTGTAATATCATGCTTGTTTTCATAGATTGTGTCCAGATTCTTGCTTTAATTTCCTTTTCCTACAATTCTTTCCTCTTTTCGCATTTCCTGCTGAATTTTAACACTGTTCTTCTGTCTTCAATCCGTGCAGATGAAGGTTTATTTCCTTCACATATTTTGTTTCCAGTTTTGCTTTAGCTGTTACGCCATGCAACGTACCTATATAGTTTCTATCATGTGTAGAGTTAGCTACTACTTAATGGGAAGAACCTGTTCCCTTACTCTTTTTAGATTCCGATTGGATCAAAATATGGAATTCTTTTCCATATTATCCTTTGTTGGTATGTCTGGAGGTTAGTGGAAGCATGATGTACCTTATACATTGATTGGGTATTTTATGGAAAGTTTTACATGGTTAATGTGCATAATTTTAATTGTACTGCAATTTTAGCTTCATCTACCAACACATTAGTCTAATAATAAAGAGTTAATTTATGCAGCATGTTGCCCCTCAGTCAACTGGTGCAGCTGGTACAGGCACAGAAACAGATAATCCACTACTTAGTCCAGCTTTTGATCGGCATGAAAATCTCCGGAAAGTTGAAATATCTGAGCACAATGGGCTTCCTCAAATTGAACAGCTTATCAAGCAGAAAAACCTTTCCAGGTAAATGGTTATGTTCTATACGTGCAGCAAGAAGTGCATGAACACACTACATATGCAGATAGATTTCCAAGCCTGTGTGATCAATATATGGTATACTGTACCATGGTCCTGTAAGAATATGATGCTAACAGTGGGATTCTGGGTGACAGTTGCTAATCTATACTTGGTTTGCATTAGGTTAAATAAAATTCTTTTTTCTTAGTTTTCTCCATTTATGTAGGGCGGAAATTGATCATCTGCTGAAGATAATACATTCAAGAGCTGTTGATCCTCCTGAAGTTGGGCAGGAAAAGAAAATTTCAGGTGTGATTGTTGGAGACGATGGAAAAAATTCCTTGGTGGCAGGGTATGTAGGAAAGTCTAATGAAGTGAAGCATATTGGTGGAACATCAAATGATCAAGAAAAGAGATTTTCAAGAGTGATTACAGAAGATGATAGGGGACATATAGTGGCCTATGAAAATTCAAGGAAGACGATTGACGAAAAGCCCCAAAACTGGAATGGAGCTATTTGGGAGAACTTGACCCCCCTGAAGTCAACTGTGAGTTGATTACTCATAATTGCTAATTTGCATCTTCCATGTGGATTTAAACTCTGGAATCCCATGCAATTAATTAGTGTATTTTTCATATCAACGGTTGTCTATGTGAGCATTGTTATCAGTGAATGACTCTCATGTGTGGCATTAGTCTTTCTGTGTTCATGGGATAATGCACCCATGTATATTTGGAAGAAGTTTGCACCACACAGAATTTTGAAAATAATAGCTGAATTGAATACATTTTAAAAAGCATGATTGAAGTGCAACCCAAAAATGTAAAAAACGGGGGAATTGCTACAATGTAGGTCTGTGACATCCGATGTATATCTTTTTAGGTATTCAATATCTCAAAATTTATTAAATAAGCAACCCAAAAATGTAAAAAACAGGGGAATTGCTACAAAGTAGATCTGTGACATCTGATGTGTATCTTTTTAAGTATTCAATATCTCAAAATTTATTAAATAATAATGGCCCAAAAGGTTGATTTCTGCACATTCTGGTGAGTTAGCCGTTGGTAAGATGAACAGACATTTCTTATGATTTCTTTTTATCTGTAGTTATTTCTCTAGATAGTCTGATAGCATATGCAATTTTGCAGCTGCTAGATGTTGGAGCTTCGCCAGTTGAAATTGCAAGGGCTTATATGGAAAATCGAACACCAAAACTAGACTATGGCCGTAAGAGTTTTTCTCCGAGAGATGAAGGTGCAGCACACCAGAACTACGACCTTGCAACAAAACCATTTGATCTGCTTAGTTCTCCTAAGTCATCCATATGCTGGCCAGGTGCAACAGTACAGGACAGGCGTGCGTATATGACCCCCCAGAATCAAAGCGTAAAACTTGGCCTTCGTTCATTTGCCCGTACCCCTTATGCAAGGAGTATATTCTCCGAGTCTAACTCAAAGGTACATGGAATTGCACTTTCTACGTGCCAATAATGCTTTCAAAAAGTTAATTAAGGGTTAAATTCGTTGGACCCCTTTTGGTTTGACATATTATCAGTGTGCTCCCTGACTTTTAAAAACTATCAATAATCCTCCTATATGTTATGACAACCGACCGCCCTGCCATTAACTTCCGCTAAAAATTCTAACTGTAGATTTCAAAACAACATTGTTTTCAACCCGTTGCACTACATGTGACATTACACGTGGCATTGCATGACATCATTTTAAATTTTGCAGTTAGGGTTTGTAACAGAAGTTGACAGCAAGAGGACGTGTTATAAAATTAAAATTATAAGGGGGTTATTGATAGTTTTTAATAGTCAGGAGGTACTTTGATAATATGTCAATCCACAGAGGTTCAACTAATTTTATCCCAAAATTAATGCTGCTGGTATCATATTTTTATGCTTCTGACCCATGACCTGTTGATTCAATCGCAAAGTGCCAGTAATAAGTACTAGAAAATGACTTTAACTACTTTCTCCCAAGTGAAATCTTCCACCTGCCGATCTTGGTCTATTTTTGTGCACTTGAAAATACTCTTTGGGCTGAAAGGAAGTAAAGACCTTTGGAGTTGCGGAGGGGGAGGGTGGTGTGGGTTAGACCTTTGATGCTGTGTCTTTCTTAAAAGAGTGTTGCAGTATGCGGTTAGTTGGGAATTTTGTATTCAGCTGTGCTATGAATTTGGTGTAATTCTCAGTTGATACCGTTGTGGGCCTTGGTGTTTTTATGTGTTCCCTTGTGAGAGGGTGTAACATGATCTGAAATGGGTTTTTATCTTTTTGAGATCTCATTCTAGAACCACTAACTTTGAATAAGTGTTTGTATTCTTAATGAATTTCTCAGTATAGTTGATATGCTCTTGATTGGCAGGTAAGCTCAAGGGGTAATTTGTTGGATGACAGGCATGGATCTGTTGGACCCATCCGTCGAATGCGACATAGTGATGTTGCTGAAACTCCTAGACAATCTGTTTCTTTCAATTCATTTCAAAGCAGTCCAGAGGTGGCAGAAGTCAATGTTTCTGAAGGCTCCCGTTCTGTTTTTAAGATGAACTTGGAAAGAGGGATAAATAACTTTTCAAGATTTCAGACGCCTGACATGCCACAAATTTCAGATGCTAAAGTTCCTACAGTTCCAGCACACTCTAGTCAGATGGCTCGGAAAATATTGGAGCAACTTGATAGAAATGTGCCTACACCAAGAGACAAGTCTACTGAGTTAAAGCTAGCGACTTCCTGGAAGAAACCTCAGTCTTCTGACATAACTACCATCTCGCTAAACAAAAATAAAAGCTCAATTCACTGGGGAGGTCTTATTTCTGATAAATCAGATCAAGTAAAAAGCAATAGCCCTGTATATCAGAGTGACAATGGGAACACTCTTACAAAGCTTTCTCCTAGAGAGGTTGCCAATGATGGTAAAGATGTCACAAACAACGGCCCTTCAGCCTCAGGTATAAAGATGGACAGTACTGTTATGACATTAGGCAGGCCTTCGGTTCGATTTTTGGAATCTCACAACTCCAAAGTCCCAAGTAGACGTGAGGTATGTCTTCTTTTAACTTTGTCTCCTCAAGTTTCTCCTGCACCATTGTGAGTCTGGGTCAACTGGTTAAAGTAATGGGTCCTGTGGATGCCCTTCTTGCTCTAGCGCCTAAGCTTTTGGAGAAGATTTGCTTCCACAATCTCTTGGCAATGTCTAATGGACCTTGCTTTGGGTGGGGAGAGATGCAGGGGATTTAAGTTGGGATAAGTTTGTTATCATGCTTCTCTGAGAGATGGTACATTTCAACTTATTTCTTCCCTAGCTGACATACCATTTGAAATACAAGTGCATAGCGTAATGCTTCGTTGTGTAAGGCAATACTTAATAGTAAACGGTTGAGACAGGTATAGCATAGAAAAACAGGAGTAACTTATATTCTGAAAGCTTATATACGAATGTGTTCTATGGTCATTGATTTACGTTGTACTGATCCAGTGACAATAAATGTGCAGGATACTCCAAAAGCTGGGCATGATGTTGGTGGCTCAGTGGCTCTAAATTCACAGAAGAAGCCTCCATCTCTTTTGTCAGGGACTAAACCTGTTTTGCCTTCAATAACCGTAGGCAAGCATGACCAGAGGTGGGCTGCTTCTGCTGATGGTAGCTTGGGATTTTCTTTTCCCGTCTCTGCATCTTCTGCGGCTTTCTCTGACTTGCCAACACCATCTGTCATGCCATCTGCTGCAATGCGGGGTCGTCATCAACTTAACGACGGCCCTTCTGTACCATCATACACTTTTGGGTCAAAAAAGTCTTCTTCTGCACTTGTGTTTTCTTTCCCATCAACAAGCAATGCCCCTTTCCGTGGCGATTCACCAGACTTGAAGTTCAACTTTGGGTCAGATAAAACAAGTAGGATATCCTTTAGTTCTATAGGAAAAGATGCCATTTGTTATTGATTACGAAAATGGCATGTTTACTCTCTTTGTCGGCTTCTCTTAATAAAAACATTTTAAAGACTGGCTCATATGAAACTATAGTTCCTCGAGCTTTATCCTTAAGTGGCTGGTGTATTCGAAGATTTTAATGTAAATCAACCTTAAATACTTATTTCTAGGAGACCATGGCCAGAAATGGTTTCACTCATCTCCTACTTTACGAGTTCTGCTCTTTTTCTTTTTCTTTTTCTTTTTCTTTTTGGTTCCAATGATGCTCATCTTCAATGTCTGGTTGAGAAACTGATGACATGTTGCTAGGTTGATACAGGAAAGCTTGTTTAAACAAGAAGCAGCTAAGAACTCGATGTAGGGTCACCTTACTATGAGGGTAATAGATGGAGTGGCACAACTTAAGGGTATTTAGAGTCTGAAAAATACTGTTATAATAACCCATTGAGGCCCATAGGAGATGATTTCACAGGAGTAGTTACTGCACACACTGATGGAGTCTGTTCTGGCGGGCAAAGGTGGGTCAGTGCAGGTCCTGTGTGTAATGTGATCCGTATCAGCAGGAAGATTGAAGCTATGCGTGGAACAAATTCCTATCACACAATTGTAAGAACTTTTTATAGATCAAAGCTAAATCTTGAGTGTAGAACATGATGCCACAGGAATCACATGTTGCTCCCATCTTCATTACAATAAGAACCTATCCCTTCTCAGCTTAGCTAGAGAGCCGTCACCTCAAGCCACCATTTTTTTTCTTCTCCTCTTTTCTCTTTACGTGGATGGTTTATATTTACCCTTTTGGTTTCTTTATGATATGCTTGAGGGTGTGCACAAAAGTGATATAGAAATACATAACATGGGTTACAAAAGGGGCGGTGGTCCAATCTTATAGACAAGACATGAGAAAACCACCAAAGGAATCCGACATTCCAAGAAAGGAGAAGAGTCCAAAGTCCAAACTACACTTCAAAACTCTTGACTTAATAATGATCAAGTGCATGTGCTTTTTTACAATAATCTCACAAGGTCGAATTGCATTAAACTAGAGAGGAGGGAGAGTAAATAGTAATACCTTTAGTTTGAATTTTCTTAGTTAGGAAAAAAATTTAACTTGTTAGGAAATTGAAGAACAAGAACAAAAAAGTACAAACTCCAAAGTAGTGAGTAAGTGTAACTAACAATTGGTGGATGCGGAAGGTAAGGGGGTTGTGGGGGAGAAGTGGTCACAGGTGAAATGACATGAGAAATGAAATGAATGCGTTTGACAGACATGACATTGACGTTTCAGATTCTAGGTGTCAGAATTTGCAGACCCCATGGCCATCAGAGCAGGAAGGGTACAGTCGTTTTACCAGCCTAAAGCCACCGCCACTTATCTGTTTTTTTATTTAATATACCTTCATCTCATTCCCATGATCTCATCTCCTATAAAATTCTCCTCTTTTTTTTGTTAAAATTTTGTCAATTGCTTCAGGACAAATTAAAAAACAAAACACATTTGCCAGCTTGCAATATACTACGACTACGTCCAATACCATCCACTTGAAGATCCCGAGGACACTCAATCATTACTCATTTACTCGTTTTTTTTCTGATCCATTTTGTTGTTATTTTCATTTTTAACTTGAAAAGAGAAAAACCCTTTTAAAACTTCTCATTTTGTTTATAAAATTAGGCATCTGGTCGCTTACTTGAAAGCTTTTGTTGGTTCCTTACATTCCTGTTTAGTTGTTTACTGTCAGACTAACTTTCGCAGAACCATCACAGCATGTTATGATGAAAATTCCATCTAGGAAGAATCACCATAGAAGAGATTATGAAAGAAGATGAAGGTTGCCCTTTACCATATAAAGCATAATTCACTGAGTTTTCGGTGATCAAACAACCAGAAGGTGTACAAGAAACTGCACATTTTAAATTCTTGTACTTATCTCCTTATACTCGACAGTTGCCCTTAACAACCTCCTGGAATGGTAGGAGAGCTTTATTTTGAAAAGGGTTATTAATTTAATATTTATATATATTTTGGTTTCTTCTCTTTTTCCGATTTTCCAAGGGGAATTCTGTGACAGTAACAGTAAACTTTGACCGTGTAAAGCTTTAGCAGTCAAGGATTGAATGAAATAAAAAGTTGAAGCAATTCATGAACTGTAAAAGTGGTTCCCGTATCTTTAATGCTTTTGCTAAGGATTCTCTGCTAGGAGCCAAAAATGGTGGTCCTCGGAGTTCATTTTCAAATGGGTCATCGACTCAATTCTAAGTGGTAGACAGACTAAGTCTTTTCTTAGATATCTACTTTCGCAAGAGAAAGGGAACAGCTTTTTTTCACCCGTGTCACTTCCAATTATGCACATACCATACCATAGAAAAAGCCTTTCTTTAATATCCCATTCTTAGGAAATTTTACTTGACTCCAGCATTTTCTCAGCAATAGATCGTTATTTGAAGAATGGCTCATGATTACACATTTAAATGCATTGTGATTAACAATTAGCTAGGGTTTAGATGATGATGACAATTAGTCAAAGAAAATTTTGGTTTAGACAACTTGAAAGTTGGATAATGACCAGAAATTCATTTTAGACGCTATAAATTCAATGCATCCTATGACTTTATTCGATACAATCAATTGACTCAATTCCTAGTTTGTGACTTATAATAGTCCTAAAACTCTCACAATGTATCAATATCTTCACAAAGCACGAGTTATATATAGTACCAAACCTCGTAATGAAATTGCATAAATATAGTTATCATACCAATATTTCTAACCTACATTGTTACTAAAAAGCTTTACTATCACTCTTATAATGATTCCTACATGTTGTAATCTAAAATTTGAGTGGAATATCTTATTGAAACAAAAATTCTTAGAACATCAAAAGATTGTCAGTGAAATGTTCATTGTGTTGTAAGAATCTCTAAGATTTCTTTCCATTGAAGAAAGAATTGCTTACTATGACGTTTTCGAATAGGACACAACAAATTAAGATAACACCACTAGAGGTAGAATCAAGTGAAAGTGCCTCTTGTCTGGAATATGTTATAAGCTTAACATCTACAAGAAGCATGATTATTATGTATGAGGATAAGGATTCCAAGTTAAAGCAACTAGTTTTGGTTCTCTCCATCATAATATGCGACTCAAGAGATTAATTGTTACGTGTAGCTAGCCACAAACAATGATATCAATCATGCTTCTTCTTGTCTAATAACACATAACATGATCACTACACAAGTATTGCAAGTTACTAAGAAAACTATTAGCAAGTTTGTCATGTACTAAACTTTAGAAAAAATATCATATTATATGAAATTTTTTGTTAAATTATGACAAAACAAAACATTCTTTGTTAATTTATAAAGACATAACATATTTAAAAGTATATAACTTTTTGAAAATTTTTAATTTAGTATCAAACTTTCTAAAATTTTTAATTTAGTGATTAATTTTTTAAAATTCGTTTAAATCAATTCAAAACGATGTTTCTATTTAACTTTTGATATGATTTATATAAGTTTTAAAAAATTAATTACTAAGTTGAAAATTTTTAAAAATTTAATACTGAATTGAAAAAAGTTCTAAAATGTTAGACATGATTTAACTATTTGTAAATTTCTAACATATCTAAACAAAAAAGGAAACAAGATTCATTTTTTGCAATTTTAAATTCGTGACAAAGATAAAATCTACTCCTTTGAAACTATTCAACCATCATTATTAACATAAATATTATTTCATAAAGGAGTTGTAAGCTTGATTAATAAATGCATAAATGACTGATGTGTTATATCATTATTATCATCATTTCATCACACCCAGTTCGGATCCCACACCAATAATTCTGCCTACCAATAGCAATTGATTAATTAAGTAGATTTTCTTGTTTTTGTAATTTGCTCATTTTTCCTATTAATTTATATTTGATTTCTAATTACGAGGAGCCCTTGTAATCCTTAATTTCGTGGATTAATCTTCATTCTTCATTCTTAATAAATAATAATAAGTGATTTTTTTCTAATTTCTCTTCTTTCTAGCAATTGATCAACTTTTGACCTAAAAATCACCTTTTGCACTTCAAGAAATTAACAAATCTAACATAAATGATTGTGATTGTTTCTATTTCTCATACTATATTTAATTTTATGTGAGTTATTTAGAAATAATCTCTCTTTTAGACTATGTTTAGTTAAGGGTTTATTAATGGAATGAAATGGAATATAATATTATTCTATCGTTTGAAATAAGGGTTTATAATGAAAGAAAATGGAATAAGAGGGTTTTATATTACATCTCATTTCATCATAAACTAGTAAAAATGAAAATCCTTTAATTTGAGAATTTTAAGATGAAATGTAAAATGATAAACAACTTTATACTATATTATATTGTAAACCCTTCATCCAAACAATATTTTACTATATTATATTGTTAATCCTTTCATCCCTCCCAAACAACAATTTTCTAATATTATATTTATTTACATTCTATTTCATTTCATTATATTAAAAACCTCACGTCTAATCAAACATAGTCTTATTTAGGAATAAGGCAGTGTACAACTGTGCCTTCCCGATCTCGCTTTGCAGCAGAATTTTCATTAAGTGTTGTTGTTATTCTATATTTAATTTCAGTGAGAAACTCTTAACACAATTGTCTGTTAATTGATCATGAACTTAATTTAAAGGAAGAATAACTCTAGCTTCAAAGCAAAAACCATTTCGGATTATGAATCATCACTCATATTCTTTACTTAAAAGGTCGATATCTCATACAGATGACACAAAGAAAAGAAGCTTAGTTCAATTTAAGTAAATAGAGTCTGCCAAACAGATACATTGAAGAAGAAGAAATAGATAGATTCCATGCCCTTAAGAACACAAGCTTTGTTCACTCCAGCAGCGTGAAATAGTCATGAGAAATCATAACCATCACTTGTTAAATAGCGCAGTCCTTGACATTATATGCCTCTCAGGGGCCTGCACGAAAAGATAAAAGTAACATACGATTAGGAACTTATCATCAATTGTCAATTTTAGAGATTGATCTGAATTTGAGACAGTGACTTTGAATGTTTCAGGTTTAATAGGTCGTTCTCAGACTCGTTCTTGTAGTTGCTAAAGCAACTGAACAAATAACATATTGTTTTCTGAGAGTCGAGTTCTCACTAGTGTGTATTTTAATGGTACTTTATATGATCTCTTCTTCTCCAGGAGATTTCATTTCCTTCTCCAGCTAGATGAGCAGGCAGGTTAGAGAAGTGTCTATTTCCTGGTGTAAATGCATTTACAACGATTCCATGTTTTGTCAAAGTGTCCATTTGTCCTTATATTAATATGCATAGGACTATACATACTTACGTACATTACCCAGCTTAGCTTGGTTGTTGCTCTCCAACATCAACCCGAAGTGAATGTGAGGGAAGTGAGCCCACTAGGAAACCAAAAAATTTTGAGATTTTGATCAATACCGGTGAGATATTACTGAAGAAGTGAAGTACAATGATTTCTGATGCACTAAAAAAAAAATTTGCTTGTTCTTGACTTACGTTTTTAGCAGCAGTACTAAATGCTTCTCTGTGGCTTATATCAGGATTATTGGCCTTGATCCTCTGAATCTCCTCTCTACTTATCACATAGGATTTTTGTTCCAGGAAATCATAACACAATCAGGAGAGAAGAAAAAAAGGAGGGGGGGGGGGGAGGAAAGAAACGAAGGAAAGTAAAGTGTTATGAAGTGAAAGAAAATTTTAAATTGAAGAGAATTGGTATGATCAGTACTTTATGAACTGATTATATGCAGAAGGTACTCGCTGCCTCTTCTCGGGAGCTGGAAATGGAAAATAACTGCACATCAATACACTGAGTTGCATACTCGAAATGAAAGTACATAAATGCAACGCAAAAAAACAAAAAAAAAAGATGAGTGATTCAAAAGAAAAGTGGGTATGCATAAGAACTTGGTATGTCAGAAGAACAAGGAAGCTGGAAAGTGAAGAAGAACTGTGTGGTTAGTTAATAAAATACTCACGGCGATTAACAACCCTTTGTTCAGGGACATTGTTGCTGAAGGGTCTCAGTGAAGAGAACTTGTTGTTGCTTTTGGAAGAAGAACCCATTTCGATTCGGTAATCAGGCGAGCTATAGGGTTGTGCCTGAAGAGCAGATGTGAGAGATTAAGTAACAAAAGAATGGAGGAACAACATAAAGAGAATAAGTGAAATAGAGTGCATGATTAAGGGTTTTTTCTCGTTGGTTCTTAAAGTTTCATGTTAACCTGTCTTGTCTAGTCATGTAAAGGACAAAGATCATAGGAAGAAATCATTGAACTCAAGAACCCTATCATAGATATCCATCTATCAAATCAATCGTGTTCAGACTTATCTAAGAAAACGGCTCAAGAACAAAGAAGCCGTAGAGATCTATAGGCCCTAAACGTTAGGCAGCTGGTGTAGCAGCCAAAACCAGTATCCCTGTTATCTACAAAAAGTGAAAAGAATAGGTTTTTTTTCTGGTTCAGTGACGGCTACTGCTAGATTCTCAGTACTGAAAATACCCAACAGAGAAATGAGGCTGAAATGCTTTGAAAGACTCGATCCCTATAAGAAAAAAGATCTTGAAGATGAAGGGCTTGGATTTCCTCAAAAGAATCAAAGGACAGTAGATAAGCCCTAGATTTCAGAGGGCTATATCTAGTATCTACGCGCAACAACTCCCCCTGGAAATAAGCTGAACTTGTGTAAACCAATATCACCTGAACATCTTGCCATGACAGTGACTGGAATGCAGCTGCCATGTTCACGGACCATAGGTTAGTGCAGTGGCCGCATCGAACGGTCACGATATCGAACAAGCTGCTGCATGGGACACTCACCTGCAGATCGCCATTTACTATGTCAAATCCATGAATTTCCACTTCTTGGATCCATAAGCAATGAAACTAGCTCAAAACAGTGAAAAAAAAATAAAAAATCTTTCCACAACCCTATGTTCAATTGCTTCGGTTATCTCTTCGAGTATATATATGTGTGTGTGTGTTATGCTACCGTACTAAGAAGAGAAAAATATAAGGAAATGTTATGAAACCGTACTAAGAAGAGAAAAATATAAGGAAATAGCAAAACAAGGAAGAAGAGATCTTTGATAGTGTGCATACAATCGTGGAGAACTTCTAATGCAGGATGAAGGGTAGATTAAATATGGTGGTTTCTGCTGAATCTGCGGATTTTTCTCGGCAAAAGATTGAATATTTTAGTCTTCTCTAGATGCTTGAACTTCAAATTTTCATGGAGAAAGAGCTCAAGTTGAGATCTTTCATTAACTTTCAAGGGGAAAAATAGCTGAAATTTTAAAAAAAAAACTTTCTTTTTAAAGTTTTTCTTTTTTTTTTTCTGGGTTAGAAGCCTTCTGCTGCTGAGTTGCAGACTTCAATATTTTATTAGCAAAGTAAGGACAAACTAGAGAGAGAAAATCAGGAAGTTGGGAAGGAGTTGTCTTCATCATCAGTTTATCTGCAGGTGCTTTGTTTGACGTTAAAAATGACACTCTTATTCACGAAAACAGCACTCCAATAACCAAAATAATCATTTTTTTATAATCTCCCTCCGGTCTGTAGCCGCAGCTATAGAGGACCTTCAGCTCTGACTTTTCATTGACTGCAAAGGAAGAAGGAAAAGAAAAGTCCAACGATGGAGACCTAACTACTGCTAACAGAAATAAAGAAATCCCGGAAGCAAAATTAGCAGATGTGCACTATACAGTTAATTCAATATAGTGATTAGTTAGCAGTGGAGCCCGATAACTAGAACAAGTTTTGCAGGCCATAGCTATTATCGTAATCAGGTCTAAAACGCTCCTTTCCATAGATTTGCAACTGAGAATGATTATAGAAAAATTATGAACATAACCAGATAATATATATTTATAATACTATATTCAGAAGATATAGCAGATCCCATCAAAGAAGATATCATTAGATACCGCAAGAACAATATTGCAGAAGTTGCAAGGGATGTAGCAGAGTTGCTCAGGCACAACATCGACGCAGCTCGACATCTCTTCCAAGCGAAACAAAATCGGAACCTTAATTAACTTAGCTCCTTAAGAAAAAAGAGAAGGGTATAGAGGGTTAAATAGACGAAGAAGCGAGATATATAGATTAGCTCTTGCAAATTGCTAAGACAACACACTGAGGGACGAAGGAAGGAGAAAGCAAAAGCTTTATATTCTCTCTCACTCACTCACACAACTGTCTCTTTGCTTTGGCTATAGGAGTATGTATTGTATCTCAACAGTAACATGTATGGCCCATTTATATAGGAATTCATTTGAAGGAGGGGGGAAAAAAAAAAGAAAAGAGAGAAAAGAGAAGCACTTTACAGTGGTAAAGGAAGAGATATAGGAGGAGGATGAGTCAGCTGGTATAAGGTAATTAAACCCAATACCATTATTAGCTCTAAAAAGAAAGGAAATGGTTAGATACTTAAAAATTTACTACTGTGAAAAGGCTACAAGATTTGATGAGTGGAACCATAACAGACCTAACAAGGGTTAGGGTTTTGAGGATGTATGGATACAAAAGCAATAGCTTTTGGCAGCTTATGCACAATATAATATAGTCTGTTCAATTCTGAGAAGATGAGCTCTGGAATAGCTTAGGTGGTGTTATTATTTAGGTGAATGTGACCACTCCTGTGAACCCTACTTCTGCTTCTCTACAGCGGACGAGGGGGGCGATCCAGAAACCCTTTTTTTTCATACTTTTCAGTGATCTATTCATCTTGCACTGATTACCCTTCTTCTTGTGTTTATGAACCACTTATATACACATATATGTATGCATACATATTCTGCAGACTCACTGAACTATTCTCCTCCTTGTTTTACATGGTAAAGGATCACACCAAAGTCGATTTTGTGTAATGAATATGGTTGGTTTCATCGTGAAAAACTTTAAACAATCAGAACTAGATATGTAAGGAAAGGAGTTAACTTGTTACCACTAAGTTTTGGATATAGTACTAGATGATTGTTTCAAGTTTCAAGCCTATAATTGACCATAAAAGCAGAGATTTATTGAAAATAGAAGAGATGGGTATTAATCATTATGATGATTTTATAATGTTATTTGATGTTATCACATAATTAATAAATCCTTGCGCCATTTCATGAATTATAAAATTTTATTTAAGATTATCCTTAAACCATTACATAAAACCTTGTAATTAATTAATTGATTAAGATTAATGCAGACTAAAACTGACATTTGAATCTAAATTAAAATTATTGTCTCATTAACATGTAATTTAATTTCTTAAGTACTTTCATGTATTATCATTGAATAAATTATTCGGAATATATAATTCACTAATTTTACTTATATTTATAAAGAAACAATGAGAACATGAATTGATTGGACAATGTGCATAAGCAGAAGGTCAATGGGAAATCTAGGAAGTCACTTCCTGCTGAGAAGAGAACCCTCCCTCCCTCATCAGAATTACTTCTTTAGTGTCCAACTTGTCAACTTTTCTTTCTCTCTAACCCACAAAATCATGGAATCCAGTAATTCACAAACAGCCAAGATAGTGCTATTATCTAAAAAAAACTAATTTGACCCTCTTCATAGACTGTGGTAACCTAGTTATCAGTCAGAATTTTAGTTAATAATCTGTGTATTTTTGGTGGATTTTTTTTTCTCTAGTTGTGATAAACATCTCTTTCACCAAAAACCAGAAAAAGGTGAAATTTGGTAAATGTGATGAGCCAAATCAATGTATTTGGAACAGGATACAGTACCAACAAGGAAAAGAATTTAAAAACCAGCAAGAAACAAAAAGATGTATAGAGGGCAAGTGTTGAAAATGGAAGTCTAGAGAAGTGTGAAACACTTTTTCTGCTTCGCATGCACCTGAGTATGAAGCAAATGCCTGCAACTATATATACATATACATATATAAAGAGAGAGAGAGAGAGAGTGAGGAGGTGGCACGGCAAGTACTACCCACGGCCAAAACCTAGCTAGTACTCGTCTACTTGCCAGACTCTTCAGGAATTACCACACTTTTTTTTCCCCTCTTTTTCTCCATTAATAAGCGAAAAAGACTTCACTTAGGAGCAACCAATCTAGTTACTGATGCATATCAAATTAACTTCTTCCAAAGTTTGTAACTTTTCTTTCATGTTAAGAGGAATTTTTGCCGGTCTGTCACGAGCCATCTTGCTCTTTCATCTGTCATATCTGGAAGAATTCTCTCTCTTCCTCTTAGATTATGGACTTTGAAGCATGAATTTTCCTTCTTTTTTATGAGGACTAGCTGAAAGTAGCTGTCTTTGTCCCATCTCCCAAGTGAAAGGTCTGCCTGTGGTACCTTTTAAAGTTACCTATGGTGTTCTCTCCATCTTTCTGGAGTCTAATAGTACAAGGCTAACAACAAATAGCAACAGCCACATAATGTCAAAGAGAAAGAGAGAGAGAGAGAGAGAGAGAGAGAGAGATGTGGGGGAGAGAAAACCACATGTGGAGTGTTTCTCAAATTTTTATGGTCAAATCTTTTTTGTGGGTTATCTTGATTTGGGTAGTTCCTCCAATGGAAAGTGGCAATCTTTTTGGTTTTACAAGTTAATCAATGTGGGGAGTGTTGAAAAAGAAACTAAATGTTGTAGCTTGGTTCTTGCTTGCTTGTCATGAATTGTCAAATCTCTCTCTGCAATCTAAGCAAAGCTTTAGACTTTCATACCAACCAACCCAAGGGTGTTGTAGTTTAGTGACAGACAAATAGGAGTCCATCCTTATCTGTCAAGTTCCAATCTTATCACGTACAGAATGAGAGCTGATTAGATATATACTCTTTCCATATTAAAAAGAAAATCTCTCTTTTGAGCCCCGAAAGACAACTTTCTTTTTGGTTATATCAGTTCAGCCTATGATATTAATGTGCTTTACCGTGTACCAACTACCATGTATTCAATTTTCATTTTAGGATTTCATAATTAGTTCGAGCAACAAGGACATTCAGTGCACGATTTCTCTTATTTAAAGCTTGGACTTGTCAATTGTAGGTAATAGTTATTTATTTATTTATATATAAATGTAATATTAGTACTTACAAGTGATCTCTCTACTAGCCCTGGACCGCTCTATTCCCTTTGTCCCATGATATCAGATCATAAACCAACGCGATCATCTTTGGTCGGATATCTTTTGTCTTCCACTAGAGTGTCAAGAGCTGCAAGCCCTCCAAGAAGCTTATTAGAGTATGTAGATTGATCAACACTAGTGAAGAATGAAGATATATACATCAGAAGCTCAAGCAGATGGTGATGGATCCAAACTTGCAACGATTTCATGGGTGATCAGGATCTTCTTCACAGGAAATGCAAATGTAATATGTGGGTTATGTTTCCCTGCGATACCAATTTCCCTTTGTCCTCAACGAAGATTGACATGAGTGCATGCTATTGATTGTATATAAATTACTATTACCTACATTCATAATCCAGGTCGTGTGACTGTTCAGGGGTCCATTCTTGGTTGGATTTAACCGCTGAAAATCCGTTGTTAAAAGGGTATTCAAGCTTCTATGGTCAAATGCTTCTGTCATTCCAACTGCTGACAATGAGACTTTCCATCGAACATAGGACTTACAATACATGAATTTCATCTGATGTACTCATCTTGGACCTGGGATCATCTTACAGTTCATCATAACTTTTAACTAATGGCACTTAAGGGAGTGATTCTGAGCTTGGAAGCAGAACATGTCACTAACTATGCAGCTCAGTCTTCTATGAACCAAGTTTCTAGGGTGTATTGGGACCTCCCCACCCACTTGGAACTTGATACGTCCTTTTAGGGCCTTGCCAAATTCCAGGACCACAGAAACCTGTTCTTATTACTTGATATTTGTGAACTAATCAGATGCTGGTCTTGAAATATTCTGCGTGCACAAGCTAGTTAAATAAAGCTACCCACATTATCTGCCGGCCTGGAATTTGAGGCTACTTAATGTCGAAATATCAGTTTCGCCTATTAATTAAGAACCTGATACTCATATTCGACAATATGGGATATTCCAATCAGCCTAGATTCTGGACCCCATTTTCCAAAGAAAATTGTACACCTCAAGACTATCTAATCAATCAATCAAACAGTAATAACACATGTTGTCTGCTAAGTAGTCTGTTTAGGACTCGGGAGGACCAATAATTTAAATTAAGTTTTTGGAAATAAGAGTCATCATCAGTACCATCCCTATCTCAGAAGAAAGCTGAAAATTTTCCAAATGATAAGGTTGATGAAGTGGTATTGTCACTTTGAGGGTTAGTGGAAGCTTATGCATCGCTTCCAATATCATCTGTCAGAGTTTCATATTTCTTAACGCTGATGTATTCAGGCTAAACCTGCCTAAGTCCACCTGATTAATTCTAAAGAATAACCACAACTGGAGTTATACCTAAGGACTGTGATAAGGAAACCTTCAGGTTAGGCTCAAACTTGATGGTGACCATACATTTTGACACTTCCTATATTCCTGTGTTGAACATGAATGTCCTGTCTAAGTGGGCTAGTCTACTTAAAGATTTGGTTTCAAGCTCCAAGGCTCTTAAGCCTTGCCAAAACCATTTTGGGCCGTATTGCCTGCTAAAGATAGAAAAGGAGGAGCATGAAACATGTAAAAAGTTTGACAGTGTTTTTGCATTTGACCTCCCATTAAAATAACACAGAAGGATGCTAGGAAGAGACCATTTTCATTCTTAGATGTGACATCACCGACAAGAGAAACCTAGAAACAATCCAAGCCGTTGTTGTTTTGTCCTAAAGCCAAACATGTGTCATCTTTAGACTCAAGGAGAGAGAGAAGAGGTTCAAAGGAGACAACTTTCCCACGTAAATTGAGTTGAACGTGGGTGTGTTTGTGTGTGTCCGTTCCAGTCTCCCTATCAAACGTGTGTTGATGTGATAACTGTGTAAATAAAGAATGATTTTCTTTTTTCTTTTTTTTTTGGGTTTTGTTCCGGGCATTTTAAACAGATAATAAAACGGATAAAGCACCAACCTTTACATATCTGCATATATTTTACATAATAAAAGTATCCCTCTCTCTCCTTCTCTTTCAATCAATTTAGCTTTCTGGGTTTGGCTTACTTGGGTTGATTTTTGTTTGCTCTTTTGCACATATTGCTATTTATGAAAGTATAATTGTACATAGAATTTGATGTGTGTAGGTTTGGGTAAGGTTGTGTGGAATTGGTAGGTGAAATGGCGAGCTCAGTGGAGGCCTCGGCAAAAGAGGAGGCTCTCTCTGTCGATCTCCCTGCTCCTTCTGGCTGGAAGAAAAAGGTCTCTCTTTTACTTTTTCTTGATTCATTTTCCTTTTCCAATCTTTGCTTGTTCTGCTTCAATTTCTCTGTAATTCGATGTAGGGTTTGGCTGGGTATTATTAAATTGTGGGTTTCTTTGGTGAAATTTGACAGGTAGGGTTTTGTGGGTATTCTTCTATTGTCTCTAATTTTATCCTTTTCAAGTTTGATTTAGTCTTGCCCTTTCCGGAGCTCCCTGCCTCATTTAGCATTTCATTTGCTTTTGCAAGTTTTTGTCTTTTCGTGTTTTTTGTTACTTTTCCTTTTTTGTTGTATGTTTAACCTTCAATTTTCCTTTTCGATGTGCCTTTGTACGGTCAGGAGACTGTCTTGGTAATGGAATGTCAAATACGAGCTTTGAATGGATTGATGCTATTATGAGTTATCTGATGGCTATAACTTGTAAATTGAAATAACCTATTAGTCTAATTCTACCGACCTACTATGATACTTATGAGGATAAAATAACTTGTAAGTCTGAATTTCAGAATACGAAAATATTGAATGTTATTGTTGATGGTTCATCAATTAGAAGATTAATTAAGGTTATTCTTGCTAATTTTCTACATGGTATGTATGTTCTATGCTGGATCCATTGGCTTGTGTTTCTTGTAATCTAAGGCTTGCATCAAGGTATAGGTAGATAAGTCAGTTTGTCATACCGACTATTAGGCTTTTGTTCCTTGTAGTGGAAGATCAAAGATTGGAGGATAATGCATTTTCATTTTCGTAGGATGTAATGAATGTGATTTAAGTCATTACCAACCATCATATTGGAAACCATTGATGGATAGAATCTGAGTATCTTATTTTTGTTGGCTTCAGTATTGGTTTTTCTCTTAAATATTGCTAATGGTAGCTCGGAGCTAGCTAAAGAGGGCATGTCTCTGCTAGTGCAAACTTTAGTTTGAAGGTATTCAGTTCCAGACGGAAGGGAAAATCTGGGAGGAATGTGTTGATCTATTCCCTGTTAATCACCAAAAAATATATTTGCCTTTAGCTCAAAATGCAAAGTGATTTGGGAGAGTTGTGTTTGATTCCTCACTTTTCTTTAGAATGGCCTCGCAAAAATATAAACATGAAACCTTAAGTATCCAATGCTCATGTGAGCCTCTATTTAGGGTCCTCAACCCACAACAAATAATGGAGGATTTATTCGACCACATAGTTGGGGCTCCTAAAATATGGCGTCCATCGTGGTCGTGTTCATCTTTGGCTTATGCTTCCATGACTTAGCTGTGTAACCATTTTACATTACAGCCTAGTCTCATTATATGCTAGTGTTCCATTCATAATATCCTTGTTTGGTGCTGCAGTTACTGGAAGAGGATTTCCTTAACCTCTTAAATTCTTCCCTATAAATGTATTTAAGTGCATTTGAAGTTTTTATCTCTATAAAAGAATTGTATAACCTGCTCTTGACACTTATACTTGGTTTACGTTTGCCTTTTCTGAATTAATTAAAAATTTATGTTGAATTGTTGTTGGCAAAGCTAATTGAGTTGCTATTTCTTTTCTTATTCAAATTGAGTTTCTATTGCCTAAGCTATTTTCCTAATAACATTCTTGTACTTGGGGTATGCAATCTTAATCTAATTTGATGTTACATACTGGTTCTGATCTCAGTGAAATTTCATACCCTTTCCTTTTTCTTTTTTGTGAACTAGTTGGTGTTAGTTGCTTCAAACTCAAAATAATATAGCGACAGACAGCTTTTCAATTGGATTTTTACCTCTATACGTCTACAATAGATAATTGACTTTTCATATGCTTGTTCATGGGCAGTTCACGCCTAAGAAAAGTGGAGCTGGTAAGAAAAGCGAGGTCATGTTCACTGCCCCAACAGGGGAGGAAATTACCAATAGAAGACAATTGGATCAGTATCTCAAGGCACATCCTGGTGGTCCAATGGCATCTGAGTTTAACTGGAGCACTGGGGAGACACCAAGGCGATCTGCAAGGATTAGTGGGAAGGCAAAGGTGGCTCCAACACCAGAAACTGAACGCCCCAAGAAACGTAGCAAGAAATCATCAGGTTCCCAAACGGAGAACAAAGAAACAGGAACTGCTGCAGAAGGCACTGATCAGACCAAGGATATTCAGAAAGAAACAGGAACTGCTCCAGAAGGGACTGATCAGACTAAGGATATTCAGAAGCACGAGGATGAAAAAGCCAAAAAGGATGATGCAGAGGCAGAAACGGATGCTCAGAAAGAAAGCCAAGGCGAGGACAAGGATGCTGACAAAGAAAAGCAAGACGAGAGAAAGGATGAAGTTGAACATATTGGTACTAAAACAGGAGGTTCTTCTGAAGAAGCTAAAGTTGGAGAAGATGTCATTGTGTCCAAAAATACTGCAGATGAGAAACTTGAAGCTGAGCCTGGAAGCAAGGAAGGGAAGGCTGATGATTGTGAGGTATCTCAAAATGAGAAAGCAAAAGTTGAGGATGAAAATCTTGGAGGAAAGAATGAGCTAGAAGAGGTTGAGGCTGGCAAAGGGCATGATTCTGTTGATGAGCTAAAAGTTGATACAGCCACTGATGAGCAAAAGGAAGAAATTGTCACAGAGGACAACAAGAAACATGGTAGTACTATTCCTGAAGGAGAGACGAAGGATAAGGAGTCTCTGAATGTTGATGATAAGAAGCCTGACATCAAAGTTATTACTGAGGTGAATGAGGTACAAGCAGAAGTTGTTGAGAATGGCAACAATGGCAATCCAAGCAAGCATAGCCCTTAGAACAGCAATTGAAATGGCTGGATACTGGCTTCTTAATTACTACTTCCTGACCTGTTAGACTCTGTATATGAATGACTGTAGCTTTAATATCGTAATTGATAGCTTTCTGATTGTTCACGACTTCATTCAGACTTATAAGTCACAGATTAGTGAAGTGTACAACTTAGTGCAATTGATTGCTAAACTTAAAACTTGCTGCGATCATTGTAGTATCATGGCATCAAAATGCTGACGATTTGGTATGTTCTTGTAATAAGTTGCTGTCAGTGGTTATATGGAATAAAGTAATGGTCTTTTGCTGGAAATCTAATTTTATCTGTCAGAGAGGATACTCGTACGGTTAAAGAGATGATCGTGGAGCACCAATTGAGCACTAACAAAGTTGATTTCGGACCTGTTGCTTAAAATGCTTGTGCAGAGAACAATGTATCGTGTATAGTTACAGAAGCTCGGCTTCAAATGAATGGGCAGCTCAAAGACTGGAACTTTAAAGAAAAGAAATAAAGCAAGGGTGTGAAACAAACGGAATACCGAAGGTTGGACCCCCGAAATCAAAACTCCAAAAAAGAATATCGAAATCTGAAAGTTTTCTCTAAGGCCTTTTGGCTCTGCAACCATTTCTCAAGTGCAGTGGCTGATGAAACAAAGGCTGTTTTGGAGGATTCAATTTCATTGCGAGTGACTGCAAGTTGCAGAGGCATGATCCAATTATCCGTTAAA
This sequence comes from Erythroxylum longipes, assembly GCA_027563885.1. NCBI lineage: Eukaryota > Viridiplantae > Streptophyta > Magnoliopsida > Malpighiales > Erythroxylaceae > Erythroxylum > Erythroxylum longipes. The sequence goes on from JAOQMS010000007.1 coordinate 30,729,231, forward strand.
TTCCATGCTCGTAGTTTCAACAACAGGAAGGTTACCCCAAATACACGATAGAAACATGTAAAAACGATTGATCACCTGATGAAATTAATGAAGCTAGTGAAGAAGGTTTCGACCTCGGTATTCTCTTCGGGACTAAAGATTAGCTGTTAAATATATAAACCGACGCAATCAGATTTGATACAAAAGAACCGAACTCTGCCAAGAAACTTTTCTCATCGTGAAAAGGAAATCTCAGATCAACATGAGTGCACAAGGGATCATCAGATAAACCTCAATTGTTAACTCTTTAACTATTTTGAGTTTGAAACTTAGTATTTCCTGATGATGGAATCAACTTCTGCATCCCACGAAATGCGGGTGTTTTTACCTTGGAGAAGGTTAAATTAACTTTATGAAACCAATCTGTATCAGTGCTTGGACTAAGAACAGAACCAGTCGATAGATCATTAGTTTCTATTGCTTGTCCAACTTTACTCAGCTTCTACACGAGATCCTGCAAATATCCTGCAACAGATCATTTAACTGCAAAATCTCAGAGACTATAAAAGAAGCTCCATTCTTGCTTCACATGTAGATACATTGAGAAAAATCAACATAATTATAATACCGTCAAACGTGAACTCTGAGTTGCAGACGACATTTCAAAGGAACTCATCCCTGAATCAACGATAACAAGAAAATAAGATCCCTGAAATGTTCCTTTTGATAAACCGAAGCATGCATCTTAATCACAAAATCCATTACGTATGATCAACTACATGCATGCTAAATGAACGAATATTCGGCAAGCAGAAGCATAACAGAAAATTTAATATACCTCCAACCATTGCTTACAAGCTCTGTCCAGCAACGTCTCACTGACCGAAATGCGAAAATTTTTAAATCTTCTAGCCTCTGATCTCCACAAGCCGATAATGTCTTGCTTTCGTTGCGTGAAACCGAGGATAAGGACCTAAAAATATATATTTTTTCATTGCTTCATCATCTTTGGCCATCACAAAAGATAAAAAATGATGATGCGTGGGCGTTTGCGAAATTAATGAGTTAAACTATTAAATGGACCAGATTTTGATAGTAGGATATCCAAAGATTTCAGGAAAAAATCCTAATTTCTTCAGCTTGGTTTATTTAACTCAACATCAACATAACAAGAAATAAAATATATGAATCATGACGATAGGTCCTCATATAGTGAATATTATCTTCCATGAAATACAATATATAAAGTCTCTCATTACTGCCCTTAAACTTAATGAATAAACTATATGTTTATTCTAGTTCCAAACTAAAAGATTTTTCTCAAAACAATCAAATATACGTGCACAAAATCATATTAGAAAGTATCAAATTAAATAAGAGTTCCATTGAAGCAACAAATGTATAATAAAAATCACATTATGGAGTCAAGTCCCATTCGCACCACGTAATCCTTAAATTGCTTAGGTGGCATGTCTTTAGTTAAAGGATCCGCAATCATCAACTCAGTGCTAATGTGTTCAATGACAACTTTCCTCTCCTTAACACATTCTTTTCTGGCTAAATACTTAATACTAATATGCATATTTCGACTTCCACTCTTATTATTTTTAGCCATACAGGCGACAACTAAGTTGTCACAATACAACTTTAATGGCTTAGAAATTGAATCGATAACTTTAAACCTAGATATAAAACTTTTCAACTATACACCATGCGAGATGGCCTCAAAACATGATACGAACTCAGCCTCTATAATAGAAGTAGCAATCAAGGTCTGCTTCACACTTCTCCAAGATATAGCTCCACCAGCTAGAATGAAAATATAACCAGATGTTGATTTTCTTAAATCAATGCGGCCAACAAAGGCTGAATCGGAGTATCCAACTACTTTTAAATTCTTGATTCGCCTGTACATAAGCATGCAGTCTTTTGTGCCTTAAAGATATCTTATAACCTTCTTTGCAGCTTTTCAATGGTCAACACCTAGGTTACTCTGATATTTAGCTAACATTCCAACAGCATATACGATGTTAGGTCTAGTGTAGACCTGAACATACATAAGGCTTTCAACAGCTAAAGCATATGGGATGTTCTTCATGTGTTCCCATTCAAAATTATTTTTTGGGCATTGATTCAAATTGAATCTATCACCCTTCACTATAGGCGCTACACTTGGTGCTCAATCTTTCATCCGAAATATCTCTAAAGCTTTGTTGATGGAAGTCTTTTGAGATAAATCCAAAATGTCTCAAGATCTTTTTCTATGGATCTTAATGCTAATGACATAAGATGTCTCACTCATATCTTTCATATCTAAATTCTTTTAGAGAAATTGTTTCACCTTATATAGCAAACTTTTATCATTAGTCGCAAGCAAAATATTATCCACGTATAACACAAGAAAACAAGTCTTACTCCCATTGACCTTCTAGTATAAACATTGGTCCATTATATTATCTTCAAAACCGAATAAAGTGATAACCTCATGGAATTTTAAATACCATTGCTGGGAGGCTTGTTTCAATCCGTATATGAATTTATTAAGCTTGCAGACTAAATATTCATCATCACTAGATGAGAATCCTTCATGTTATTTCATGTAAACCTTTTCCTCTAATTCACCACCTCGGGAACACCGTTTTCACATCCATTTGATGTAACTCAAAATCAAAATGAGCTACCAATGTTATGATTACATGGAGAGAATCTTCCTTAGATATAGGAGAAAATGTTTCCATATAGTTGATTCCTTCCCTTTGAACCCTTTGGCAACAAGTCTTGTCATATGTCTCTCAATGTTGCCTCGTGAGTCTTTATTTATTTTAAATACCCATTTACATCCAATGACTTTCATAAGATTGAGCAATTTAACGAGATCTCAGAGTTAGTTCGATGCCATAGAATCCATCTCATATTTCATGGCATAGTACCATAGGTCTGATTTCTTAGAACTTATGGCCTGTGAAAATGTTTCAGGATTATTTTTGGCTCTAATGTTATAGTCTGACTCTTATAGATACTGTTAGGATATTATATATATATATATTCATTATCTTGTTAAAGTGTTGGAGCTGAAGTGAAACTCTGGTATTTGGATTTAAGTGAGACTGTTTATTGAGATGATTGTGGTTTAAATGGATACAAAGAGATCTGCGTATTATTTTCCTAGTTGGTGTGGAAGTCCTCTTGATTGAAGCCACGTGTGTGCAGATTTTCTCATGAAGGATTAGATTATTTTCCTAGTTGGTTTAGAAGTCTTCTTGGTTGAAGACACATGGGTGGAGACACTATCAGGTGATTGTTGAGTTTCAGCTGGACAGTGGTGTTACGAAGGTTGAGTAGCGTGGGTGTGTTTATTTTTTTCTGGATTGAAGATTTCCATGTTGCGTTCTTTTTTTTGGTGTGTTAATTTTTTTTGGGCTGAAGGTGGTGTGACGCTGGTGGCAGACTTCACGTTTTTCTCTTAGGGGTGTGCATCTCTCCATCTTGACGGTGTAGTTGTCAATCAGGTGGTTTGTGTTGGTGAGTAAAA
>JAOQMS010000007.1:30735965-30808875 GCA_027563885.1 Erythroxylum longipes
ATTGTAATGGGCCCAAATGGCTATTGAAAATTTTATTGATTATATTGTTTTGTTGAAAATGGTTATAAAACAAAGTGAACCGTTTTGGTTATCAATTTTCTGCACTTTATGTCGTGGTTTTTAAAATAATAAAAAATTATACCTATTTCTGAGTGATTGAGTGCTCTAACATGCCACCCTCGCGGGGCACGAACTCAGAGATCACCATTGATGTCGAGTTCGGGTCTTGCGGGAGTGGGGTGTTACAATCCTAATCAACGAGAGATGTTGTGGCTACCCCCAATTAATTAAAATCATATAGATAACTCACATTACTTTAAGCTTAAATAAAGGCTATATATTTGCATCAAGTAATTAATATTGCAAATAAATCAAATATCAATGCACAAATTATTTAATCTAATTTGGCATGTATAATAATCATAAATTTATACACACAATTTTCAATCAATCACATATAATTTGTGTAAGTAGTTAAACAATTATAACTTACATGTCAATTTTAATTCAAATATTAAACATACAAATTAAAATTAATATTCACAAAATATTAATAGCAAAAATGATTTTATAATTAAAATCACAAAAAATAGGTTAGGTGCTTAATTAACCCAACAATTACTAACCTTAACTGAATTAATTAAGTAATTAATTAATTAATTATTAAAAAGGGAGAAACATCATCTTCAACCTCTGACCCAGCTCCAACCCGAAAGCAACCAAGTGCGTAACAGTCGCCGGAAAGAAGAGGAGCACAGTGATGGGATGACGACGACGAGCCGACAAGCGTAACATGCTAGAAAAACCAAATCATATGACGTTGCATGGTTGGCGGCGACGTCCGAAGGTTGCCATGCACGTCATTGTCGTCGCTCCTCCCTTCACCGTCCTGTCACCAGTGAGTGCAACATGAAGTGCCAAAACACAATTCCAATGTCCATCATGCACATAGACGTCGAATTTTATCAATAACACATGATAAACTCATGTGGCAGAAATAAAAATGAGAAACAGAGCATAATAGAGGAACATTTTCTCAAATAACTTGGATGCAAGGCAGAGGCACTGTAGCTATGATACCAAATGATAAATTGAAGCATGCATCTTAAACACAAAATTCATTACGTACGATCAACTACATGCATGCTAATTGAAAGAATATTCGGCAAACGGAAGCATAACAGAAAAATTAACATACCTCTAGCTATTGCTTACAAGCTTTGTCTAGGAACGTCTCACAACCAAAATGAAAATTTTTTAAAATCTTCTAGCCTCTAATCTCCACAAGCCGATGGTATCTTGCTTTTGTTGCGTGAAGTCGAGAATAGAGATCCAAAAATATATATTTTTTCATCGCTTCATCATCTGTGCCCATCACAGAAGATGTAAAATGATGATGTACAGGCGTTTGCGTGATTAATAGGTTAAACTATTAAATGGACCAGATTTTGAACAGTAATATATCCCAAGATTTTGGGAAAAAATCCTACACCCTTCTGTAGATCAACCAGGACTCGACTCTGCCCTCAGGCTGAGGTCTTGGCCTGCATACGACACCTATATCAGCTCAAGACTGCTAGCTTGAGCTCGTTTACCATAAAGTTTGGTCAATTCTATTATTGTTGGTACTGAAACAGCTCAACCAAACAATGATCAATGAAATTTTTTCCAAGGAAAGTTTGATTGCTGAATTAACACATCATATATTAACAATGATAAACTCCAGAACAAGAACACACAGTGGAACAATCAGAATTCTTCTGAACTCGATCCAAATTATGCACAGAAGCTTTTAACCTTCTCGTCATCAGCTTCTAGTACAGCTGCATTGCTGACCAATGGAAATGCAACAGTAGTGATGAAGCAAAGTGAGAGGCTCCTTCTGGTTGCAACTTTTCTTCACTGGTAACGACCTTTGGACATTATCAACTGTCTCTTAGCATTTGATTTTGTTGCTGGAGAAGATAAATAAGAAGATGGCGTTGGAGTGGCCATTTCTTGATCTTCAAGTCCTGCTTCTGTTTCTGCCTTCCTGGTGGGAAAAGAAAAACAAGAGGTTATCCAAGATAAGGTTTCTGGACTCTGCAACCTGATCCAATCACTTTCCAAAATGTAACCTTCAACAATAGAGATAAAAAGGTCCATTTCTGTTATGACCAAATGAAACTGAAACTTGCAGTCACTAGTCCAATAAGTTTAGCTTCAGAACTTGAGTTGGTACCTTAAACCCTAAGGAATCTTCGCTTATTCTTGCTCCTACCTGTAGATTCTTCCATTTGAAAGAGAACCCATGATCGTAAAAGTCGATTCCTTTGCAACACTTGCCATAAAGAAAAGCTTAAAGTTTCACCATTTATAACTTTTTGTACATCCTTCTCCTCCTCCTTACCTTAATAACTAAGTACCAACTCCAGAAGCCAGCTCTAAAATAAGCTCCTTTCTAGTCAGGCTTATGGCATCTCTTTCAACTAGTACAAAGAGACAATAACTTAACACACGTTCCCATTTCCTTTAGAACTCAGCTTTTCTCTTCACTTTTTAAGTGCAACCCAATCTGATATCAAATGAACATTTTACCATTTTGGTTGACAAATTCTTTTAACATAACGTTGAGAAAAAAAAAAAAGGTCTAATTTTTAATTTCTTCATAAAAGAAATCAGTTTCTTGCCTAATTTTATGATTGATTGGGCTTTCATGTCCCACAAAAAAAAAAAAAGACTCTTTCTTTCCCAACAACCAAAACCAGAATGTTAAAAATTGTTAGCTGAAACTAACTGGAGTCTTGTGTTCTAAGACATCATTATATGTCCTAAATAATGAACTTTGTTTAAACAACTCAATTGCATTAGCAGATAAAGCAATGATTGCATGCTGAGTAATTAAAAAAAATCACATCTTTATCATCATATTTATGCCTTTTTTTATAAAGATAGGATTTTTATTTATTAGACAAGTCTATTTTTATTCCGTAATTTAATCAAATCTTTATTTACATTGAATGACTTTATGTTTTGGACTACACGGGATTACGCGTCAAACATGCACCAATTGATACATTAAAGCAGAAAAGGACAATACGTTTTGTATTCACTTGATCACTAAGCCCTCCTGTTCATAATAACCAAAGGAAATTCATTATATATATATATATATATAAAATGAAGAACCCACAATCGCTATTTTTTGAATATATATTTTATAAATTTTCGTATTGACTTAATAGCCTGTACATTACGTTAATCAGATAATTTACACTAAACAAATCCTATACAATAAGCTCGATCAAAAGAATATAAATAAAAGAATTGAAACACAAAACTTTTTAACCTCATATTTCTCACTCTACCGATTCATTATATATGTCCTTAGTAATTAAATAAAAATTATGACATATTTATTTTTATAACAATAACAATAAAAGTCAAATTTTATAATTATATTTTCAAATATACACTGAATAACGTAAGACACTCGGCAAACATTGCGAGGCATGGTCAAAAAGCGGAAAATTCTTCTGATCAAAGGAGATTCATTTCCCCCACGCGCAAATGAGACATTGTGATGCAATATGATATATTATGGGAAAATATATATTACTAAAATACTAAATAAAATAAGGGTATCACAATGTCTATGTAGTATGTATATAACTTTAGCCTTTTTTCTTTTAATTTTAAGACATGAATTCTTGATATTCAATCTCAATAAAAAATTTAAAATTAGTACCTTTTAGAAAATATTTATAATAATATGAGAAGTTACTATTTTATTGAATAAAAATTAAATAATATATATGATTTTTTAAAAAATTGTAAACCTTTTATTTCAATTATAAGACATGAAAATTTGATACTTAATCCCAATAATTTTTTAAAAAAACTAATAATAATAACAATAACAACAACAACACCCAGTATAAATTATATTGATAAGTGAAGTCTGGAGAGATTTAGTGATCCTCAAAACTAGTAAGAAGATTATTTTCAAATGACTTTTTAAAATTGATAATGTTTAGGAAATATCTGTAATAATATGAGAAGCTTATATTTTATTAAATAAAATTAAATAATAATCTCTTTTTTTAAGCATTAATATGTCTTAATGCTTGTTATATTTTACATAAAGAGGAATGATTATGTAGGAGATCATTTAAAAACATTTAAAGAGATAGAGTTACACATCATTTAAGTTAATATAAGTGAGGTTTTTTAGTAAATCTTGTACGTTTCTTAGAATAATGATCTCTCCAATAAAACAAATATCTTGATTTAATTAGTAATGAAACACCACAATTTATATGATTAATCTAAAATAGAATACCTTGCTTTATTGGCGCGTGGATGGAAGGACGCGCTTGGGCGAGTGAAACAAAAGGGAGAATTTACGACTTCGGGCCAGCACCGACCACAGGAGAACCTATACGTGTATTCTCTTATAAAAAAACATTTGCAAAATTAAAAATAAATAAATGAAAAGAAACGAGTTGTCATGAACAGAAGAAAGTTTTATATATTTCAATGAACCATCAAAAGCTTTAACCCCTCTCTCAATCACTGTGACTCATTGCGGAAAACGACAGCCAAAACAAGACATGCCCTCTTGGCCGCCAATCCTCTTTTTCATACAGACCCGGAAATCTCAACGAAAGATATGCGTTTCTGATTGAAAGATTTGAAATTGGTTTTGAAGTTTTGATCTTGGTACAAGTCAATATGATGGTGCAGAAGTTAAAGTTGTCATCTTTATATTGTTTGGAGTAGGTGTAGAAGGTAAAGAAGGAATCTTTTTTGGTATGTGATAGGCTGTCAGCTGAGGTAGAAGAAGAAGCGTTGTCAATTACATGGAAGAATCAGTCACCGTTGATTCTTCTTTTGCTAAAGCAATGAAGAGTCACCAGTCGTTACTGTTGCTATTGTTGCTCTTCTTTGATCGTTTTGGTATTTTCTTCTCTTCTTCTTACTTATGTTCTGCTAATCGGATTCATTTGTATGCTTTTTGGGTTCTATTTCTGTTTCTGCTTTTTGGTTCTATTTCTGTTTTTTTCTCTGCTAATCGGACGAGACTTTGGGTACTTCTTTGTTTTGTTTCTTCTGTCTTTTCTTACTACTGTGGTTGTGTGTTCTTTATGAGGAATTCTCTCGGGATGCTCTTAGTTTTTCATGGACTAAAGTTGTTTACTAAAAAGGAAGATTAATATTTTATTTTACTTTATTTTATTATTCATCCGATATTATTTTTAAATTTCTTGGTTTCTCAGTGTTCCATATGAGCTAATTCCTACTTTTCTTTTCCAATGATAATAATAATAATGATAATAAGGTGACTCAATTCCTTGGCTTATGAAAGCTGTGTGGTTTTTCTGCAAACAACTAGATAGCTGTTAATACTTGCCATGTATGTGCAACTATTTATCCATATCCAATAATAAATTTACTGCTTCAAGAAGCTTTTTCTTTTGGATGGTTGGTCAAGAACTTTAGTGTCTTCTCTCTTCCTATATGTGAGTAATTGAATTAGGTGTCATTGGCTACAGCAAACTGAATTATTCTTTTGTTTACTTCTTGCAATTCGTTTAAGCTGGAAACAAGTGATTAAGGAGTTGATTGAAACATCTCGTTTATTTTTGGTGTCCTGTGCAGCACCTCTGAGAGCACAGCCATTCATTGGTACCTACGGAATAAATTATGGACGAATTGCAGATAACATCCCATCACCTGATAAAGTTGTAACACTGCTCAGGGCAGCAAAAATAAGGAATGTTCGGATATATGATGCCGACCATAGCGTCCTCAAGGCATTTAGTGGGACTGGACTAAAACTTGTGGTCGGGCTTCCTAATGAGTATTTGAAAGACATGAGTAGTAATGAGAGCCATGCCATGAGTTGGGTTAAGGAAAATGTGCAGGCCTTCCTTCCAGAGACCAGTGTTTGTGGGATTGCAGTTGGGAATGAAGTTTTAGGAGGAAATAACTATGAACTCTGGGGTGTGCTTTTAGGTGCAATGAAGAATGTTTACAATTCCTTAAAGAAGCTTAATTTAGCTGATGTAGTTCAAGTCACCACTGCACATTCACAAGCTGTTTTTGCTAATTCCTACCCACCCTCTTCTTGTGTCTTTAGAGACAATGTTGTTCAATTCATGAAGCCTCTCTTACAGTTCTTTAATCAAATTGGCTCTCCTTTCTGTTTAAATGCCTATCCTTTCCTGGCCTACATGAGCGATCCTGAGAACATTGATATCAACTATGCTCTATTCCAGAAAACTCAGGGGATTTATGATGAAAAAACTGATCTGCACTATGATAACATGCTTGATGCTCAGATTGATGCAGCCTATGCTGCATTAGAAAATGCTGGTTACAAAAAGATGGAAGTTATAGTTACAGAGACAGGTTGGGCTTCTCGTGGAGATGATAATGAAGCTGCAGCAACATCTGAAAATGCAAGAACATACAACTATAACCTCCGCAAGAGGCTTGCAAAGAAGAAAGGCACTCCTCTCAGGCCAAAATATGTGGTTAAGGCTTACATTTTTGCAGTATTCAATGAGAATTTGAAGACTGGGCCAACTTCTGAGAGGAACTATGGTTTGTTCAAGGCTGATGGGAGCATTTCTTATGATATTGGGTTTCGTGGACTTAAATCTTCATCTGCGGCTCCACTGCTCCTGAAGGTATGAGGCTTCTTAACAGATTAAATACCCCTTTGGATGGCAAGCTATCCAGATAAGGACAGCTTATTATGTCGAACTACCTTCAAGCACTCGATTCTTTCAGAAGATATGAAATCGTAGTCCCAAGGAAACTATATAAATGAATTTGTTTCTTCCCTTTCTGTGTCAGTGTCACGAACTTGCTGGTTGTGCTTGTTTAGCCTGCCAAATTAAGTTTCTGGTGTTCTTGAAAAGTTCAATGAGTGTTCACACGAAGCCTATCAGGTGCTAGGAAACTTGCAAACCAGAATTAATGTTTATAGGACATATTGTCTGAAAGATTTTTATAATAGAATGTCAAATCTCTGCTTTCTTTCAAGATAATATATGCTGCCAAGATTAGTAATCCTTTGTGAAATTTTTTCTTAAATTTCCTTATATTCCCCACCTTCGAATGGCTAGACATGAGCTCTCTTAAACTGCTCACCTGAACCCGAGCAACCAACTTTGTTTTTCTGGCTCCCTGGTCTCCATCGTTCATAGGACTGTGGACCAGAGACTTCAAAAGTGAAGTATTCAGCATTGATTATTGCACTTTGACTTAAATGCCTCCCCTGTCATATAATAGAAAGTCTCCAATCTTGTTAGCTCTTCTGTTTTTCGGGTTTTACTCTCTTTAATCTGAACCCATGTTCCCTTATGAAGTTACTGAGATATAGTTTTAGATACAGTTGTTGAAGGGAAGTCAGTCACTGAACTCTTCACTATGCAACTATTCCGTGGAACTCCTGCCGAATTTACCATCTTTATCTTTTTTTTTTCTTTCTTGCATCATGTTCAAATTATTGAAATATATTCCTTTTGTTGTGATTACAAGTTGCTGCAAATTTTGGCACAACTTAAAACTAATTTTCACTAATTCTGCTGACCATGCTGTCTTATTGCCTTTCCTATTTTGGTGTGAATTGATACAGCATCTGCGAGCTCAAGTTTGGCTTAGTTCCCATTTGAGGATGCTGATGATACCTACTCTGGTGTTGCTTTTACTTTTAAGAGAATGATTTTGACTGGATGTAGTGGAATACCGGGATTCAGAACTCAACTCGTAGATTTGATAGGATTCATGTTACAAACTAGAGCATGATAAATACAACATTTGTTCTTCAATCTTCATAAGATATATATCGGATACTGATGATCCTATTTTTGAATCTATTCTCAGCAAATGTATATTGTTTTCCACACCTTGGACCTTTTTTCTTTTTATTTATCTTTTTTAACTTTTCTTTCCTTCTAGATTAGATTAGCTACTTCATATTTTTGTTCTTGAATCCTTTCTGATTGAATAATATACGGTCGACTTGCATCTTCCAATTTGGTAATGATAATGTCCCTCCATATCATCATCGAGAAACCAGAAGGGATCATATCAGCTACGCATTTGTCTGCTAAGGTCAGGAACAAGTGAAAAAACCTTTCAGTAACATGCAGGAATTTAAGTTCAATCTGATATGTTCATCACTATTCAGGATTCAGGCCGGAGAAGCTCTTGTCTGCATTCTAGAGAAAATGCTTCCTACAATCGAGTCCCGTTCTACCTGGAAATGGTCAGATTCCTATCCGGAGTAGTAATTTACCGTTCATTTACCAATTGATTCTTTCAAAAGTCGAAAGGGTCACCAAATCGAGGCCCTTTACATGAATAATTTAACCTGAAGAAGGAATCACCAGGAATGAAATATATGAGTTTTATGTAACCCTGTGGAGGCTGAGAGTTGTGAAGGCTTTATTTAATCTGAGACTATAATTCAACATTTAGACTTGATAAAGGAAGGTTCTTAATCCTTTTTTTTTTTTCTTCGACCCAACATTCAACATTTCAACACGATAACAAGAACAAGGAAAAGAAAATGCAGAGATGATGATGTTAGTATCAACAGCCATTGTTGAATGATATCTTTGCACTGATTCTAATTTCTGGTTCTGGCCGCTACAATTTTATATCTACGGTAGTGGGTGGAGAGTGATCCATAATGTCAATCCCTGAAGTGACCTGGAAACACTTTTTTAATTTCGCCAAAGAAAAACAATACTTTCTGTGTCTGTTGGTGGTCCTTTTGCGTGTTTTCAGTGCTACTAACAGGAAGTTTCATGAGTAACTCTGACACGTTTCTCACATGTAAACGTCAAAACTCAAAAAAAAAAAAAAAACACTTGATCACAATTGATTAATGCCTAAGGACCGAGTTGGTATCTGAGAATGTAGCATTTAACTTTTGGCAAACGTAGCCTGAACAATCAATCAACCGAATGGCCTCTAAAATAAAGATAAACCAGCCGACTTATAAGGTTTATTATTAGGATTGATGGTTGGTCAGGAATTTAGTCATTTACAGGCCTATAAACCCAAAATTTGAAAGCATAAGAACAATTTGACGAAGAACATGATAACTTTTTATTTACTCAGAGAATTTGGAATAGAGCAACTCACACAGATTCATAGCTTCAGACGATTTAAGAGAACATCTGTCCCTTGGAAAGCTTCTGATGAAAAAACAATCAAATCAACAAACTTTATCAGGTTCTGCAATGGCGGACCAATGACCATTCACTATTAAGTTAGGTCTGTGTAATGGCAATTGGAATAAACAAAATGATCATGAAGCGACCGTACCTTTGCCATTTGACATGGCTTGGCTGATGCTGATGTTGATGCTGATGCCACCCTCCAACTACTCCAACAAGATAAAAATACTAGTCAAACAAACAGATCTATCCACGTGTCATCAACCCATTTACTCCTCCTAACGTTACCAGCACCAGAGGCAATCCAATATTTTTACACAAGTTCTCTTCCTCAACAGTCTATATATGTTTCTCTTCTTCCTCTAGCATTTCCACACACACAGACACAGACACATTCGTGGAGGGGCGACCTTGGTTTTTCAAAACACATACATGGCTAAGGCAAGCAACATGACAGTTTTGGTAGTAGCAGTAACCATCCTAGGAGCGACAACGTTTCTCAAGACACAAGCAGCTGACCACGTTGTCGGAGACAGCACCGGTTGGCAACCACCTTCCAACTCAAACTTCTACTCCACCTGGGCTTCCAGTCAGACTTTCGCAGTTGGCGACACTCTAAGTACGTTTTTCTTGACCATGGTTCGGATTCTATGTTTGTTTAGTGGATTCATAATGGAAGACAAACACAATCTGTTTTGCAGCTTTTAACTTCGCTACCGGAGTTCACGACGTGGCGACTGTATCCAAGGATGATTATGACAATTGCAACAAAGCAGCGACCAACAATGTCCAGAACACAGGCCCTGCGACGATCACTCTGAACTCCACAGGCCAATACTATTACCTTTGTACCTTCTCAAACCATTGCAGTATGGGCCAGAAGCTAGCCGTCACAGTCGGTGGCACCAGCTCTTCCGGTCCTTCATCATCTCCGCCTGGCTCACCGCCTCCTCCTGGAACCACCACCTCCTCACCACCGCCTCCACCGCCGAATTCCGCCTCCACTACCACCGTTTTGTCGAGCTTTGGATTGACGTTGTCCATGATCATTGCTTTCTTGTTGTCCTAATCATGTCACTTATTGTACGATTGTGTTTTGAATAAGCGCAGTTTGATTCAAAGCTGGATAAGGAAGGAGATCATTAGAAGAACATTTGTGATTTGTATACCTTTTGTGGATTATCTGCAGATTTATGTATTCGGGGTACTATATTCTTGGATTGTGAAATATTCATACGTAGATTCATAGACTTGGCACTACGATCTCTTCGTTGACATAAGCAAGGATAAAACTGGTTCGGGTCTGAGTCGAGCCCCTGTTCCGAAATCATGTGAACACTTGATTGAGCTTAGGCAAGCGCAATGCACCATTTTTGCCATTACTAAAATGAAGGCATTAGCTGACTGTATTAAGTACTCCGCCAACAAAGAGAACGAGAGAATGCAAAATGTCAACTTGAGATTCTTCCATCTATAAGCATTCTATTATCTTCGTAACAATGGACCAAGTCAAACTCTGATTCAATCGAAAATTTAAATAAAATTAATTTAATAGATTAAATTGGATTTAATCAAATTAATATCTTAAATATATTTTTAAGACTAATCGAATTAAACTTCTTAAATCAATGTTATTTTATTTGAGAATTTTGGACTTTTTGAACCCAAAACCCAATCTACTCGGACTAAACTCGTTAATTTTAAATTAGGTTGACTCATACCATTTTTTTGGAAAAATTAAAGAATTATATTAGTAGGAGAGAGCAAAGGTTACATCGATTAGGAAACTAAAACTTTCCCCTTAACCCAAAACGACAACGTTTTAAACTAAAAAATACAATGTTTTGCTTTTTATTGTAGCACGATCACTCTAGCCTGTCCTTTAGCTACTAAGATAATAACGATTTTTCATAATCCCCTTTTTTTCTCTTCTTTGTATTTCATCCTTAATCTGACCAGAGAAAGTTGATTGTAACTTTCTTTCTTGTCTCTTTAAATTCTAGGACTTTAGAAGAACATCCCTAACCCTTTTTCCAAGCCAGATGACTTCTCTTTTCTAACAACTAGAACAGTAAGCCGCTCTTTTAGTACCCTCCATATTATCACATGATGTTAGTATCGAACTATCTCCATATTATCTGATGAATCATACCATTTTTAAGGCTTCTTGCCTGTCTTCTTGTGGATTTTTCTCCTTTCATAGTAGACTTGAGAACGATGAGCTTCTTTGTTCTTATGACACTTGCAAGTCTGATTCTCTTTGCAAGGCATACACAATTTGTCAACTTGAGAACTTTTTTATCTACAAGCATTATATTATATTTGTGATAATAAATCAGGTCAAGTCTGATTAAATCTAAATTCAATTTTAAATTTAAATAAAATAAATTAAATAGATCAAATTAAATATTGATCAAAATTCATATCTTAAATAAATAAAAATTTTGATAAATTGAGACATATCGAATAAAACTTCTTAATCTAATGTAATTGAATTTTAGGTTGGATTCAAATTTTTTTTATAAAAGAAAATTCTTAAAGTCAGGTTTGAACACTTTTTTAGATTTTTAGCTAGGTTTGATCTCAAACTTTACCCAAAGCTCGAACTTCGTTTACATATAAAGTGACATATTGTATGTATATCATTTTATATTAATGATTAATTATTTTAGATTTCCAAGCCAGATGACTTCTCTTTTCTAACAACTAGAACAGTAAGCCGCTCTTTTAGTACCCTCCATATTATCACATGATGTTAGTATCGAACTATCTCCATATTATCTGATGAATCATACCATTTTTAAGGCTTCTTGCCTGTCTTCTTGTGGATTTTTCTCCTTTCATAGTAGACTTGAGAACGATGAGCTTCTTTGTTCTTATGACACTTGCAAGTCTGATTCTCTTTGCAAGGCATACACAATTTGTCAACTTGAGAACTTTTTTATCTACAAGCATTATATTATATTTGTGATAATAAATCAGGTCAAGTCTGATTAAATCTAAATTCAATTTTAAATTTAAATAAAATAAATTAAATAGATCAAATTAAATATTGATCAAAATTCATATCTTAAATAAATAAAAATTTTGATAAATTGAGACATATCGAATAAAACTTCTTAATCTAATGTAATTGAATTTTAGGTTGGATTCAAATTTTTTTTATAAAAGAAAATTCTTAAAGTCAGGTTTGAACACTTTTTTAGATTTTTAGCTAGGTTTGATCTCAAACTTTACCCAAAGCTCGAACTTCGTTTACATATAAAGTGACATATTGTATGTATATCATTTTATATTAATGATTAATTATTTTTAAGTTTCTCTATACTCGATTAGACTCAGATATAAGCTGAATACTTCAACTCTAATTGACTAAAAGCTTGATTAGGCTCAAACTCGGAATGAATGTTTTAGGTTTAATTAGAGCATCAAACTTCAAGTGAAGTGAAAAAAAATTGAATTCGATTCATATAAGATCCAAACTCAACTCAACTCATTACCATCTCTAAATTTATATTTGTATTTAGGTTAATTTTTTTAAAAAATAATGTTCAAACTAAATCATATATATAGTATTTAATTTAGAAATTTACCGGATGTATATATACACGAAAAAAATATTTTAGCACTAATTAGAGTATTGTCCAGAACCTTGATTAAACCCGAACCCATATCAAATATTTTAGGTCTAATCATAGTATAAGATTTTAGGTTGAGTAAAAAAAAAAAAAGCTAATTCAAGCCGTACAATATCCAAAACCAACTTGACTCGTGACCATCTCTAAATTTATATTTGGAAAAAAAGTTTAAACTAAATCATCTATAAAGTATTCAATTTAGATTTTTTTTTAACAGAAGAGCCCACAGTCTCTATCATTTGGATATGCACTAAGTAAATCTTCGGATTGATGCGATATCCTGCAAATTATATCAATTGGGTATTGCGTACTAGGCAAGTCCTGTACGACAAGCTCGATCAAAAGAGTATAAGCAAGGGATTCGAACACATGATCTTTTGGCCCTATGTCTCCCACTCCACCAACTCAACCATCCCTAAAGGACTCAATTTAGAAATTCACCCAATATAGAGACATAAATACGAGATAAAAAAAACTTAAAATTCAGTTTAAGAAATAAATTTAAATTATATAAATTAAATTAATAAAATTTAGATCTTGAAAATTTAAAATTTGACCCAACTTATTATTATTTTTAATTTAAAGGTGTCAACTTATTACCATTTCCAACTGTGATTTGGATGTGAAGGGAATAAAAAAATTATAACGAGACAAACTCAATAAAATAATCCACCAATTATGGGAATGGAATGATATTTAAAAAATAAAAAAAATTGGAAGGTGGAATCCTTCAAAAGTGGGTATTAGGTGGAAAAAGAATTGATTCCAATTCTTTATTTAATACGAGATCCTTAAAAAAATTGCATGACCATAATAGAATAAACACGACCACTTCCGATTCTCATGTTCAGACCACGAGGGTGGGTGTGATTAATTCAAATATTGCACAAGATCCGGATGAAATGAAAGTTGAATTTCTCATCTAACAAATTTTCACACAGAAAGTTCCGAGTACTTGGACGGTGCCTAAATTGCTACATGTTAAACCTTAAGATGTGTTAGAGACTATAACGGGTCGGGTTTCTCAAATCCGAACCTAATCAACTCGACCGGATCGAAATGTCAATTCTAGAACTTGAGAGATGGGAGGAAAAGGAAATTACGTAAAGTATATGCTTATTAAGATGTATAGTTAAAAAGGGGGGTTGTTAAATTTCCAGATTTGATGGAATACAATTGACCAAGTCATTTTTTAGGGATTTGTGGACTTACATTTCTTGTATGTAACCTTCCAAATAAGAAAGTCATGGTAGATGACATAAAAGTCATGAGGTGGTCCAATTAGTTAATATTATTTCTTTTACATATGTATTATATTAGTATTTAAATTAAAATTTTATTATTTTTATTTATTTAAAAGATGATGGGTCGAAAAGATTATTCAAAATAGGAATTTTAAGAACCAAAGATGCCATGAACTCTATGGAATTTGTCCCAAAGAGTCCTTTATCTTTGCAAATGATAAGGTTCACATGTGCTCTTTGGCGAAGGAATCTGAAGTTTTGCCAATGTCTTCGTCCTTGTCTGTAGCTATTATTTTGATAAATGATTAGTTTAATCCGAACACGAACCCTTTTGACTAGTATAACGTGTTCTAAAGTCTTTAATGTTTGGTGGTACTCACGCGGCAATTTCTCTAGAACTCCCCTGTCTGTGGCCGCCTTAGATGAATTGTCCTAAAGCTTTTGGGTTAGGTGTACAAAACAAGCCGAACGTGTCCTAGATCAACGGCCCAAATTTATTCCCATCTTAAAGTGGGAACCATGAAACTCTCTCTATAAAGAGGAGACACAAATCTACACCAAGTTGTAATCTTCTTCCGAGTAAAGGAACAGATATCTTGAAGAGACAGAGTTAAAAGAGACACAGAGCTAAAGACGAACAGGGGCGACCTGGACTTCAAGAACACGAACACAAATCATGGGAAGAAGATCGAACATGGCGTTTCTTGCAGTAATTGTAGCATCTGCTTTGTTCCAGATCTCAATTGCTCAGACCAACCACGTAGTTGGAGACAACTCAGGCTGGACCATTCCTAGTAGTGGTTCTTACTCTTCTTGGGCTGCAAGCCAGAGCTTCGCTGTTGGTGATACAATTGGTAACCTCCGTTAAAACTAATAGTTGTGTCATGTTCTGGTGTGAATTGGGTTGAAGTAAAGATTTGATCTTTCTTGATTCATCGTTGTGCAGTGTTCAATTTCGCAAATGGGGTTCATGATGTTGCTCAAGTGAGCAAGGCAGATTATGATAGTTGTAGTACAACCAATCCTGTTCTGTTGGTTCGCACAAGCCCTGCTCGAATCACCCTGAATTCAACAGGGGAACACTACTTCCTCTGTAATTTCACCGGCCATTGCAGTGCTGGTCAAAAGCTGATGGTTAATGTCAGTGCAGCTTCTTCTTCTCCTTCTCCAGCACCTCAACCTTCTTCTCCGGTGACTCCTCCGGCTTCCTCTCCTTCTCGGCCACCGACTTCCCCAGTCCCCTCACCTTCCCCAGCATCTGCCCCAACACCTTCTTCACCACCATCATCGCCTGTACCATCACCTGCCCCATCTGGATCATCAGCGACTTACACAGTTTTAGACTCTAGTGGTTGGATCATCCCTCCAAGCGGTGCTGCTGCTTACCAGAATTGGGCTGCCAGCAAGAATTTCAGGGTCGGGGATGTACTTGGTAAGTGCTAATCAACGACCTTAAACAGTATTGGGTTTCACTGGAACTAACTACTGATCATTTCTTTCTGATTCGCAGTTTTCAACTACGCCAATGGAGCTCATGATGTGGCGCAGGTGACCAAGGCAGCTTACGGATCATGCAACACCACCTCCCCGATCTCTCTGAACAACACACCGCCGACTAGAATCACTCTGACAACTCCAGGTGAACACCACTTCATCTGTGCGTTCCCTGGACACTGCTCTCTCGGCCAAAAACTAGCCATCAACGTCAGCGGAACCGCCACCGCACCAGGCTCTTCCGCGACTCCTTCGCCGTCCAGTACACCGTCCCCCACCAGCTCTCCCACCCCCACCACCACCACCAACACCACCACACCTCCTCCTCCTGGAAACTCCGCTCCGTCCCACCTTGGCAACACAGGACTGTTTGCCACAATCTTCACCAGTTTTGTAGTAGCATTGTTGTACTAAATTTTGATGAGATTTGATTAGTGTGATTCATTCTTGTTTTTGATTTTGTATTCCTACAAACATAAATAAAAATCTGTTTTCGACGTAATGTTTTCCTCGAACATGATTAGATTCTCTGTTCATTTGACACAACCACATGTTATAGCTGTCTTGTTCTTGTTGTCTGAAAGATATTTCAACGTTTAAAATTGACCCGGAGCTTTGGCAGAATCTGAAATTTTTTTTTCGAAGATGAAAAGGAAAGGTCTACCCTGTAGAAAGATGACATCTTGCACAAATTTCCATGTCCACACAGTCCTTTTATCTCCGTTTTGATTTGAAGTCAACATCATTAG
This sequence comes from Erythroxylum longipes, assembly GCA_027563885.1. Classification (NCBI taxonomy): domain Eukaryota; kingdom Viridiplantae; phylum Streptophyta; class Magnoliopsida; order Malpighiales; family Erythroxylaceae; genus Erythroxylum; species Erythroxylum longipes. The sequence continues at coordinate 30,752,270 of JAOQMS010000007.1, forward strand.
GTTTTTCCCACTTTGTGATGTCAACCACTTCTTTGTTCTTGTTCTCTCACATGGAAAATGAAATGCTGATTCTTTGGTTGATGCAAATTTCATGTCAATAGAAAAAATGAAAGCTTTTTCGCTGAAAATTGTGCACTTTGGTTTACAAATTCTTCAACTGATGCGTCTTACTGGAGGGTATTACTGATGGCAGTAGGTAAGGTTGGACCTAACCCATAAGTTTTCTTTTTCAGATTCCAATTTAATTCAAAATTCGTTTATGCTTTGATTAAAGAGTTGATTACCTGTTCTAGTAACGATGTTCCTATTTTATTTCACAACAAATGTGACAACATTTTAATAATTGAAAACATCGACTTTGCTCTCACCTAAGCCGAGCATCAGATTACCTGTTTTAGTAATGGTGTTTCTATTTTGTTTTATAACAAATGCGACAACGTTTTAATAACTGATAGTATCGACTTTGCTCTCACCTAAGCCAAGCCAAGCCAATCCATGCTCCCTCTCTCTTTTGATTTTGTTTCCCACCTTAATTTTCCCTTGATTTGATCCCAAGCACTTGACGACCTCATTGATAAACAGACAGTACCAATAAAAGGTCTATTAGTAAGGATTGGATAAACAGTATTTCTATATTCAAGTTACAAGTATTACTTTATACCTATCGATTACGAGACCGATGAGCCATAACACTTCTTTTCACTTTTTCCCCCCTCCTTTTTAACAATTAAATATAATTAATTAATTATTTTTTTTCTTTTTTTAGCAATTAAATATAATTAATTAAAATATATTAAAATTTGATGTAAAACAAAATTTTATTTCTCAAGATTTTTAACAAACCAACCACTATCAATGATAACAGTAAACATTCATTCGTCTTAACCAACCATCATAATTATAATAATTCTATCCATTCTCATTCTTATTACTATTGTCCCATGTGAACCAAACACCCCCTAAATAAAGTCAAAATAATTTTATTTTAACATAATTTATCAAAATGATTAATAAAATTTCTAATTCATTAATTAAAATAATACCATTTTAATAAATTATATCAAAAAGATATTGCTTTGATAATTTATGTTAAAACGACATTATTTTAAATAAATTTTTCATTTAATTTTTAACTTCATATTAGATTGAATCTTCTTTATCATTCTACAGGAGGAATGGTAACGGGCCATAAACTCATTAGGGCCCAACCACAAATCTTTTAAAAGATTTAGTTTTTGAATTTAATTTTATCCCATTGGACTTGGAACTTTGACTACTAAATGTTTTTTAGCAGTGAAAAAATATATATTTTTATTTAAAAATAAAATAATATTGTTTTTCATATGGTTAAACTTTGAGTTGAGTTAGATTGTAGGGCCGAGTCCAAATTTAAAGTATACAAATTTTTATTAAAAAAATCTTAAATTCAGTTCAAGATTCAATTAGTTCTATATAAAATCACGTTTGGACTGTTTTATCCTATGACCTATGAGTCTACGACCTAGAAGCTACCAACTTAACAATATCCCCTGTTTGACACGTGTGCACAGAGTGCGATTTTTAACGGAGAAAGCAACTGAAGGGTGCTCTTGAATAAATGGTCCCCATTGAGGAAAAGGAAAGCAGAGGTAACGAGAGACTTCCCACCACATAAAAGTCTCCACAATCTCTCTAATGGAGACAGTGAGGTGTGGTTTAGGGATTGGAATAAAATGGGAGTGATGGGGTAGCTTACGAGTACGGAGGTTTCACTGTCTTGCAAGTTGCAATACTAAGCCTAAAATATTTTAAGAAAAAAACTGTATTTGTGTGCCTAGACAGTACCTCAGAAAAGCTTGCAGATGATTTCTCTTTTACCTGTTTCAGCTTGCTTGATTTGATCGTAATGGTGTCAGCTTGCTTGATTTGACTGAAATGGTGTTAGAACAAAGAATTAAAAATCAGGAAGAGGCTAGTTAACAATGTGAAGTAAGAAACTATGCTTTATGTCTTGTTCTGTCCTGTGCCAACCCTGAACGAGTGCTGTCAGGATAAGGACTCCCGACCAAAGAATGAAAAAAATCACCCCTACCTACCAAAGAAGCCGGAATGTCTATGAATTTCTCAAGTGAGTATGGAGAAACTTAAGGAGTGGAGTTCAGGTCAGGAACTTCATCACAGATTTCTTCTATCAGACAGGGATATACATACAGTTACCTTATGTGATTCATGCTACTTGCATTAGCTATAACTAGGAAATACGCGAATTGACAAGTGAGGTTAAGAAATTTAACTCAACTCACACAAGACAATCTCAGGTTTATCTAATTGGCAAACAATATAAGTTATCATTGAGAAATTGATCACAAGATCGAACTGGAACTTATGAAGGTTTCGCCAGGATGGAGTTTTGAATTGATGATCACAGAACCAACCAGAGAAGCCACATTCATTTTCTTGGCCCACGATTCAGAAACAGTTCAAGCAGACAATAATGATGTTGGAAAGTATATTTGTTGCTTCATTGGCAAAAGATGTAAAAAGCTTTTCCTTCCAACCATAATAAAGCAGGCATCATAAGCTAGTAGTTAGCTTATCCTAACAAAAAAAGATAACAGAAAAAGAGCATCATTTTGCCCTCTGAAACTCAATTATGCACCAAAGAAACTCTAAACCTAGGTATTCTAATCATTCCAGGAGGAGTATAAATGGGAAGAAATTTCTTAAGAAATAGTTCCGATCCACATTATTGCGAGTGCCTTCTCTCTCTGGTCAGTCAGTTTTTCTTTGCCATGCTCTACTAATTAAGACAGAATACATTCCTGAGAAAGAGAGTTTGGACAAGATATCCCTGAGCCAAGGCCTGGTATAGAACTGAAAGAGTAAGTCCACAATAATAGTTGCACCTACCAATTCTAAAGATACCCCACTAGCATTCCCAGCATGAGATAAGGTACATTCACAGGGAACATGCAATTTTCCTTCTTTCTTTCCCTTTTTCTTCTTCCAATTAGAAAATACTGAAAAGAATTGACCTACGTCTACCTTATGGGTAGGTTCCATCAAAATCTGAACTTGGTAGATAAGGTTCTTGCATTTGCCCGAGGCTAAGAAAGATGATTCTACATGCTAGATGAGCCACACTTTGACATTCTCTATAAATGGATCTTTTTGTGCTTCAATGTCATCCTTAGTTTAGGTTCTTGCAGTTCTCTATGGATATTAATCCATTAGCGGATCATGTATTCTACTCCATGTAACCAAGTCCTCATTCAACTAATCAACCAAATCGATAACAAGAACCTAAAAAGCGATTAAAGAAAACAAGAAGCTGTATAAGAAATCCTCCAACAACAGCTGAATGAACAGTATAGATTATTTGATTTCGTAAATTCTACCAAAAGCTACAAAAGAGTAGGAACCAGAGTCAGATTTTCAACAAAATATCGCCTCTTTTGCTAAATCTCAAATTACAATGTTGCTGCCATTAAGTGAATAGTGCGATTGAACTGCATACAAAAATGAGGTTGCGAAAAGGGTTGCCAGTAAAATTGATTGATCTCAAATTTCCAAGTATATATACACTACAATGGGAAAATCTCCCTACAAACCTGGCCTTTCTATTTGTCCAATGAACTAACTGAAAGGGAACTCGGACCGCCAGCAAAATTGTTCATTCTCCAAGTTGTCAGTGAAGGGTGCCTTACGCTTTCTGATGGTTGCATCTAAATACTGATCTTCACCATTTGACAACAAGTTAAGAGAACAGGACTCGAGAGATTGATTAGGAACCCTACCAGGAAAGAAACGGAACTCCTCATTGTTCTGGGGTAAAGGATCAATAAACTTGCTCTTATCTCGGGAGCTGTTTGAGGCAGCACCTAGAGTTTCTTGAGCCAAACTCCTCTCCATGTTAATACATGTGCTTGGTGTTATACTCAATCTTAAGGACAAGTCACATTCTGTCCCAGGCGGCTTCTCATGGGTGTTACTGAGATCTGCTTGGGTGGCCACCTCCGAAGCAACTTCACCACCAGAGTGCGATAGGAAGTTCTGCAGGACACCCATTTCAGCAGGCTCTGCAACTGACATGCCAACAGGTTTACCAACAAATATCGTGTTTAATTTCTCGGGGGCTTGGGAAGTCAACTGGGGCGCACCCATTTGATGGTGATCTCCATAATACAGGGGATAAACTGAACCCGAGTTCAGCTGCATGTAAGTTTGTTGTCCCATATTCGTTTCCCTGGTCATTAAACCAGGAGGGGGTAGATTTCGATAAAAATAAGGGTAACTGCAAGGAGTGGAAACACAACTAGTCCGAGCCAAGTGATGGTTAGATTCTAAAGCTGGAATGATGGGATTTGCAGAAGGTGCAGCTCTTGCAAAATTCATTTGATTGCTGGAGTGAAGTGGTAGCTGAGGACATATTTCATTGTTTGCTTTATCTGAAGCTCTAGAAGGTGCAGGCACAGGTTCATGCACTCTTGGGCTAAGGTAAGTCCTGACATTGCTGTGGCGTTGGCTTCTAGAAGCTCTCACCGGAAAACAGCCCAGATTAAGGGCAGCTACATTTATCAACCAAAACATATCCAATTTAGTACATCAAGTTTAGATAAACCAAACGCTTAGAGTGTCGAGTGAATGAAGCTGGAGCTAATGCGTGGTCTCAGGATCTAGACGTGTAAAATTGCCAATGTCGATCTTAAATGACTCAAGCAAACTAATTTTCCAGATTTTTGGTCCACTGTGCCACCAAAATGAGAACAACCAGAAGCACGATCTCAAAGTTTAAATCAAGAAATGCAAAATCCAATAAGAAAACTCAGTACCTTCAACACAAGGAGGCAAAAGGTCTCCAGTTTCGCTGCTCTCATCTCTTCGGATAATGGTGTCAATGGCATCATTGACACGGTCCCACAATGTTTCGAGGTCCAAATACTCCGCCTGAGCATAAAAACACAGACTTTTAACTAGAAAACTGAAAACGGACATATATGAAAAGGGTCGAGCAGAACCACCAAGACGTTAAGTACCTCAGAATTGGCTTTGGAGTAGATGATTTCCTCAGCTCTCAAGACCACAATAGGAAGCTTCGCTTGCCATTCCCTGTTCTTTTTAGTTGCGGGACTGTGAGTCTTATGCACGAGCCTAATCAAAAACCACAAAATTTTACGTCCTCAAATGCTCAAAGATTCAATCTTGGATCCAGAAAAACCAACAAAAGTTGAGAGAGACCCAGAACCTGAAAATTTGTTGTATGATTGAACCTCTCATCGGCTGGTGTCTGTCACTATGCCAAGCCTTCTTCACACATTCATACGGTCTCGGCCCTGGCCTTGGCATCTTCACCAGCAACTCACTCACTTCAAGCCCGAACACAGCGAGACACTCACACACAGACTTCAAGATATTTAAGCTTTTCACAAACTGAAGTACACAGCTACATGGGTATAGATGGGTCACTTTTTCAATTCGTATATTGTTTTCGTATCAAAAGTTTCCAGCTTTCAAGTTGGGGGTTGGGGGTAGTAAAAGTGGTAAAAGAAGAACAGAGAAGAGAGAAGGTGTTCCTTTCCCAGGCTAGCTTCAATTATTTTAGAGAGGTTCCTAATACTTTCAGTCTTTCTTTGGTGAAAGTTATTGAGGTCATTTTCCTAGAAAACTTGGGAAAAAAAATCATTAATATTTTCCCAAGTGGGTGAGTGACAGTATCAAAAAGGTTGCTCCTTTGATGAAATGTAAATACTTTTCCCATTAAAAAACTCATCTTTCCTTGTACCAAAGTTCATCTAAAGATACTGTGCACAAACAACAATGACATCTTACCTTACATTCCATAAAATCCAATACGATGTAATGATGACAGTAAAGCCCCATATTCAAAGTTTCTTCAAGTCAATGTTTTTACCTTTCCTAGTTTTACTTGGAAGTCCTGTACAACCTTATAAAACAAAATCCAACTTTTCCTTGCAATAACCATTAATTTGGAGGATCTAAACGTATCCCCAACCTCGTAGGTTCTATATGGGTATATTTTGAAGCAGATTTTGTGAGGTAATCCATCTGCTTCTCACAAAGTATTGGGAACTCGATGATCAAAAACCACAAACACCTTATGGTCAATGAAGCAGCAGCACGTGAAGACGTGTTAAGTGCCAAGTTTCAGATATGAAAAATGGGATGGTGGGTCATGAATTATTCCAACTACCTACGAAAGGGAAGGTGTAGCATAGACGACGTTATTCTATTTCAACCTTATTTTTTTAAAAAAAAAATGTTGTCATTTTGATGTGTAAATAGCTCTAAAATGACCTTTTTTGTGTTTATTATTCTGTTTTAACTTTATTTTTGTTTAAAAAATAATGTCATTTTATGTGTAAATAGCTTTAGAATGATACCATTTTGTGACAAATGGGTACAGGAAATCTAAACCTATCCCAGAGAGTATATAAAGTCTCTGTCCACCTTTCCTGTAGGTTCTGTATCTGTTGCGGCAACAGTGATCTGTAAATGCCCACACCATTTGATGTGTCACTGGAATGGCCATACACTGCTTTTCTTTTTCTTCCTTTCCTTGTGATATGATCCATTCCTCAACAACGCATGGGGTTGTTCTTCCACTCATCATCTGCTAAGACTGCCACTTTCCTGAAAATGGCTGTACCAAGCACTACCACTCCTCCTACTGTGGACCTGTGAGCGAGACCAAAATTTTCAAACTCGTGCTTTTTCTTCTTCCTCCTCCTCCACCAAATTGAAATCAAAGGTCTTAGCTTGATGCTTTTCAAGAGATGGAAATGATTCAGAGAAGTGCTTTCATTGTCACTACTGACAATTTGGAAGTACACTTTCTTTTACATTTCAATGTGTAACCATAGTTGAATCAATTACGGAAAAGTCTGCTTTGTTGTGTCTGGTTTTTATGACAGTCCAAGTGTTAAAAGAACCTTCACAGTTGTGAAAGATCACTCCTTTGTCCTCTTTTCTTTTGCTTCAGTAGCCAAAAAGAAAGACACGACAATGGAACAGAGTTGTTGGAGCTTTTTAAGATATTTTTCTGAAACCTAGACTAAAGGATAGTTAAAGTTTCCCATTCCACGCCTAAAACCATAATCATAGATTGTTGTTTCGGTTTCTACGATCAAATTGCTTCGTAATAAATTTTCGAATACACTTAATAACAATCCGTATACTATTTACTCTATTAATCACCAACCATACAATATGATTAGACCTTTGGGTTTCACGTCAACATAATGCACGTACTAGTTTTACTATTCTATAGTTTGGTGGTACCAATAAAGATGTCATTTGGGCCGAAGTCCACTGAATTAATTGGGCTTGATTTTTTTAAAATTTTCTTATTTTGGGCTATGCTTAAATTTGATTAGTCCAATTTGAAATCTGAAATAAATAAATAAATAAAATTAAAATTATATGGCAACTTCAAGAATCCGGGATCCACATAATGTACAACTACTATCATATCACCACCGTACATCTTATCAGGAACGAGCGCGTGCATGACAATAGAACATCCTTAACAGGCAGTACACGAGAAATGGGGTCCACCTTTCCTTTGCTCTCAGCCCTTTATGCGTACTCTAAAGCAGTAGGATGGCGTAAATGGTACATTATATCCGACCGTAGAGTAGGTCCCTCGATCTGGTACTCCCGACCTCTGTCGCGCCAACCAACGGTGGCCATCCCATAATGCCCAAATTTAATCACACACATGACCAGATGTGGACTGGGCTTGTGGGCTTCATTTCTCCTTTTTTATTGAGCTATTACTTACTACGACCGCTACTGCTCGAGAACAGATCAAGAAGTGCCGCTTCTCTGTAAGTTTCAGATTTAGTGGGCCCATCAGAAACATGTCAAACCAAGGAGCGCCACCGCACACGGCGGCGGACTGGATGCTCCCGGGACCTCCCTCGCGGAACAACTTTGGCTCCCTTGATCTATCTGCCAACGGCCTCCTCGCCTTCCCCTCCGGATCCGCCGTCACCGTCCTCGACTCCCGCTCTCTCCAGCTCATCGCCACTGTTCCTCTCCCTCCTCCTTCGACGCTGTCGTCCTCATCGGCTTCTTCCTCTCTTTCACCTTTCGTTACTTCTGTCCGGTGGATCCCTCTCTCACCTAGCCACGATCTTCTCTCCTCCGAACCTTCCTCGTCTCACCTCGTCCTCGCCGTCGGCGACCGCCACGGCCGCATCGCCGTCCTTGATATCCGCCTCAAATCCTTTGTCCTTTGGCTTGATCACGATGCCACCTCCAAATGCGGCGTACAAGATCTATGCTGGATCCTCTCCCGTCCTCACCACTTCGTTCTCGCCGCCATCTCCGGACCTTCCACTCTCTCTCTCTACACCACCGACGGAGCCTCCTCCGGTCGATGCTTCTTCAAATACGACGCTTCGCCTGAGTACTTGTCTTGTATCCGCCGCGATCCGTTCGATTCACGTCATTTTTGCGTCATTGGCCTCAAAGGCTTCCTGCTGTCCGTCACAGTATTGGGAGACACAGAGAACGATATCTCTTTGAAGGAGTTTCGGATTCGTACGGACTCCAGCGAGCTGGCGAAGCTGGAGAAGGACACGGCGCCCGCGCCTGCGTCGGCTTTGTTCCCAACGTATAGTGTGAAGTTCGCTTTTTCGCCGCAGTGGAGGCACATCTTGTTTGTTACATTTCCTAGAGAGTTGATCGTATTCGATTTGAAGTATGAGACTGCGCTGTTTAGCGCTTCGCTACCGAGAGGATGCGGGAAGTTTCTAGATGTGTTGCCGGATCCCAATAACGAGTTATTGCATTGTGCTCACCTTGACGGGAGACTCAGCATTTGGCAGCGAAAAGAGTAAGCAGCATCACTAACTTTAACATTTGAGATATCATTCTTTGACCTTGTTCATACTAACAGGGAATCTCCTCAGTAATTAGAAGTGGAATGTGCAGAATTGTATGGATGCATATTACATACCTTAGTTAATTCTGCAGTCATAAGATTTATACTGCTCTATGTTGACTGTTGCTGCATTTTGTTTGATGAATTATGGGCCTCAAAGGAGTGTATTTGTGTGCATGTACAATCACAGAGGAGAGCAAGTGCATGTCATGTGTGTAATGGAGGAATTGATGCCCTCAATTGGCACACCTGTCCCTTCTCCTTCAATTCTAGCAGTCACAATCAGCCAAGCAGAGTCCACCTTTCAAAATATTGCTAAATTGTATTCCGAGGCACCAAATTCTCCCTTAACTAATGTTGACTTTGACAATGCTTTTGATTTCTGTGATGATACTTTTCTTCGTTGTAAGACGCAACTGATATCTGTTTCTGATGATGGAAAAATATGGAATTGGCTCTTGACTGCTGAAGGGACTGGAGACACTCAAAAGGATAGTACCAACTTGAATGTGGTTTCTGACACTGGTGAAGTGCCAGTAGAAGGGTCTGGATCCAACTCTTTAGCTTCAATTAATAGAATTGCTTCCGAAGCAAGCAAGCAAAGAGAACATTTGAGTGGTGGTAAAAGCCACTCAAGGCCTGCTTTCAGCCACGGAGATTTATCATTTAAGGTCGACGACCAAATAGTTTTCAATGTTTCTTTTATGTTGTTTTTTGTGATCTTTGTTAGTGGTTGAAGCCAGAAAATTTTGTTTGTTGAACAATGGGAGCTTCATGGTGTTAGAATGAGAAAACAGTTTTTTAACTGTCCTATTTGTTGGGAGTCAATCTTGGTGTGTGGAGCACATTGACTATCTTTTAGTTTTGTTGCATGTTGAAGTGAATATTTTGTATATTGGTGAATAATATTGCTATTCATCCCCTGTAAGGTTGCTCTCTCATAGTTACAACTCAAATTTCTGTTGCAGATCAGCTTGGTTGGTCAACTTCAGCTTCTGTCTTCAACAGTTACCATGCTGGCTGTACCCTCGCCCTCTTTGACAGCTATTCTGGCCCGTTAGTCTCACTTGACATTTGGTTTGCCTAAAATTTTTAAACTTTTCCTTCCATTTAGTACTTTGGAATTATAATGGCTTGGCAAGATATGGTAACAACTTTTAATTCATGGCATGATATAACTTGAAGGTGGTGGCAATTATCCTGCTGTAGCTGTTCCACTGGTTGCTTTGGGAACCCAGAGTGGAACGATTGACATTGTTGATGTTTCTGCCAATGCTGTTGCTGCTAGCTTTTCAGTTCATAATGGGACAGTGAGGGGATTACGATGGCTTGGAAACTCTAGGCTGGTTTCATTTTCTTACACCCAGGTGGTGCATTTGACTGGAAGCTTTTTGTTTGAATACAACTCAATACTTTTCCTGTCTTTTTTTCCTGCTTTCCCTTTTCTCCTCTTCATTATATCTGTTTTCCTTTCTATATGCTTCATCTCAGGCAAATGAAAAGACTGGAGGTTATGTTAATAGGCTTGTTGTAACCTGTGTCAGAAGTGGTCTCAATAGACCATTTCGAGTTTTGCAAAAGCCAGAGCGTGCTCCCATTAGAGCTTTGAGGGCTTCTTCTTCTGGAAGGTTGTCCTAAGTCTTCTTTTTATGGTAGTGGTCATGTTACTAGAAATCTATGCATGTAACTGCAAACTTGTATACTCATATACACCATTTAATAGTTTATTTACGTGCACTTTCTGATATTTATATTGATGTCCTACATCTTATTAGTATCCTCTGATAATCGTTTTATTGGTCATGCTTTACAACTTTAGGTATCTGCTTATTTTGTTCCGTGATGCACCGGTGGAGGTTTGGGCTATGACAAAAACACCCATCATGGTTGGTTGGCTGTTCTCTTTTCTTTTTCTACCATTAACCAATTCTTTTTCTCTTTTCTTATAAGATTCATTGCTGCTGTTGTTTGGAAAAAAATTGCCTTATGCTTTTTGGCTTATCACATTTCATTGATTGGTTTCATGACCAAATATTATGATGTTCTTTGTGCTCAATAATGAGAAGCTTTTGTGTTACTTTTACATCAAGAGTTTATTTCCTGACTATTTTATTTGGTTTGTTCTTGTAAAGATGTGAGCTAGAGCTAATCACTCTTTCTATAGAGGATTCATATGTGTTATCTCCATGTAGCTTAGATCCTTGGCCCTTCCATTCACAGTATTAGAATGGACTCTTCCAACATTACCGAAGAGTGTTCTAGATGGTTCTTCTAGTCAAGGTTCATTATCATCCAAAGATGGTGCATCAGTAACATCAGATGGATCACTGACCCCAAAGTCATCGTCAGAATCTAGTCAGTTTCTCCTCTTCATCTGCTCAATTATCACTAGTCTCAGCTTATTATATTGTTTTTCCAACATCCAGAATCCTTTTTGAGCATGAAAAATAGCTTGTATGTGCAGCTGGAGCTAGTTCAGATGGATCCCAAGATGAGACAGCTGAAAGTTTTGCTTTTGCATTAGTGAATGGTGCGCTTGGCGTTTTTGAGGTTCAAGGCCGGAGGGTCCGAGACTTCAGGTATAAGTCCTCAAATGAAATGTTGATCGTGAAACCTTGAACGGTGCACTCTGTGAACAATTGTCGTTAGTTATGCTTCTTTTCAACACTACATCATGGGTCTGATAAATGGTTTGTTCTTCCTTTTCTTTAGACCAAAATGGCCTTCTTCTTCATTTGTTTCTTCTGATGGAGTGATTACAGCCATGGCCTACCGCCTACCCCATGTTGTATGTGCCAACATTTTCCAATAGTTGCATTGGTTGGATCTTTAAATAACGGTCTTGATTCTTTAACACATTCTGTTTTAAGTGGCGACTTTGCTGTTTCTCAGGTAATGGGAGACAGGTTTGGAAATATTCGGTGGTGGGATGTGACAACTGGACATTCTTCCTCATTTAGCACTCACCGAGATGGAATACGACGAATAAAATTCTCACCTATAGTTCCTGGGGATCGAAACCGAGGCCGTATTGCTGTGCTTTTTGAGGACAATACCTTTTCTGTATTCAATCTTGTAAGCGTGACAACTGGGATCATAATTCTTTATGTGTCATATTGTACAGGCATATATTAGTATGATATACTGCATCTAATTGCAATACTCATATATGGAAAAGATCTTCAAGACCTGTTTTCCTCTAGAAAATTCTAGTATACAAATAATGTTACATAAAAAATAAGAAACTACAGAGAGGTAGAGGTAGAGGTAGAGGTAGAGGTAGAGGTAGAGGTTTGTTGTTGGGTCTGGCAGAGGTTGTCATTATTGATGGCCCTTGTATGCAGTCTTCATGATTCTGGTTCAGTTCTTCATGATTGGTATGTTTTTATTCATATTTAGAGGTTTTATAGTCTTCGTGTCCTCTATTTACAGGATTCACAGGACCCATTGGCAAATTCCCTGTTGCAACCTCAATTTCCGGGAACCCTTGTTTTGGAACTTGATTGGTTACCTTTGCGAATAGACAAAAGTGACCCACTGGTGCTGTGCATTGCTGGAGCTGATAGTAGCTTCCGCCTTCTTGAGGTTACCATGTATGTTCCACTCTATGAGTCAACAAACCCATTTCCATTGCTTCTTTAATGTGTATTTCTGGGATATTGTTAACGGAAATGTTTCCAACTAATCTGCACCCATACTGATGGTTCCAGAAAACCATGTTGTTTCCCACCCAGACAGGAAAATGGGAGCTGGAATTAGATTGTTCATTCTCAATTTGCCAAAGTTCAATCATTTAACTGTCCCATTCTTGCTAAATGCATTGCAACCTTTGTGAATGACGTCACTGTATCTTCAAAATTTTCTTGGTTCTCTTTTAAGAGTTACATAGCAGAGAATTCCACACATCATCTTTTGGAATATGGTCATGACTTGAATTAATTTTTCTGAATTGGCGACCTTATGGTTCAAGTTGTTATTTATTGCATGGTGAAATGTCTGTTTTAAGAAAATGCAATCTTCCACATAGGTAGTCCTTGGTGTGACATCCACTTAACCTTTTTAACATGTAAAGTGTGGTTAATAAGCTCTCTTCTACATGCATTCATTAATTTAGTTCTTGTTGCCTTTTGTGCATTCATGAGTGCTTCTTACTATCCATGCAGGGTTGACAAAAAACTTGGTTATATGCCACACTCTAGAGCTCTGAAAGAGAGATTTCGGCCTATGCCTATATGCTCGCCAATGCTGCTTCCAACTCCACATGCCTTGGTATTATAATTGTGCCTTTCCATTTTCTTTGTCATCTGAAAATAACTTGCATATTTCCTAATAGTTGTAGAATAAGTAGGTATCCTTACAAAAGAAAATTACAGAACAGTCATGTACCAAAATACTTAAATTTTTTGTCAATTAGCACAATCTTTTCTGCGTTACTCTTCTTTATTGCTTATAATTTATTTGCATGGACCAAGGGAAGGGGAAATAACTGTGCTTTAAAAGAGTGAAAGAATAATGAGTAGCCATTTTGTTGAACAGAAATGCTAATGAATCTTTTGTGCCTTAGTTTCATCCCCCTCTTCTCCTTGCCTTCTTTTCCTCTTTAAAAAGGGAGAAGGAAAATCTCTGGAAACATTATTTGGGTCCAGATATTGCTTACTTTGAGTTTCTAACTCCTATTTATATTGTAGAAACCTCAGCGAAAGGCACGCTATGAAATGAATGAAATTCTTGTTGAAAGAGGGTCTCTTTTCTGGTCTTCTGCTGATTTTCCAATGTATGTTTACTGCAGGCATTGCGGATGATCTTGCAAATGGGTGTGAAGCCATCTTGGTTTAATACTAGCATTACAACCATTGATAAGAGACCTCACTCGTTTCCTGGAACTTCTGCATCCAGTGGGGATCTTCGAAGCTACATGATTGATTTACCACCTCTCGGTGACTCTGTAGTGCCAGAGATGCTCCTTAAAGTCTTAGAGCCCTACAGAAAAGAAGGTCAAATTTTATCATTTAATGGTCATTTATACACCCTTCCATTGGGAAATTGGATAAATTAGTTGATCTCCTATCTGTTCTACATGTTTCCATTTGTCTAGGCTGCTTACTTGATGACGAGAGGGCAAGATTGTATGCTACTATTGTCAACAAAGGTTCTGCTGCAAGGTTTGCATTTGCAGCCACACTATTTGGTGAAACTTTGGAGGCACTTTTCTGGTTGCAATTGCCTCATGCTCTAAGCCATTCAATCAAGAATTTACTTGACAAATCACAACCTAAGGCTCCTCTCTCAGCATCAATCACAGAACTTGATGACAATGCCATGCTAAATAGGATTACATCAAAGGGAAAATCAGTAACTGGACCTGAGAAGAAGGATTCATTGGTCAGTTGATTTCGAGACAATTATCCCTATTCTTTTTATTTGTCTGTGTTGCTGTTACCATTTGTTTTACCTTAATTTAAAAACTTCCATACTGTAATGTGGGTCTATTGGTGAGGCAGAGTCAAGGTCAACTTAGATCATTCGCTGTCCAGCAAGAAGAATTATGTGAAAGTGCTAATGAGCGCATTCCTTGGCATGAGAAATTGGAGGGAGAAGAAGCTATTCAGAACCGTGTGCATGAGTAAGTCTTTCCTATCTGTTTGTAGTTTTGCTTGATAATTGATCTGCAGGTTCAGTATTAAATCCAAACAAGCTCAAAATAGAATTCGGAAACGAATGCCATATGATGTGCTTAATTCTCAGAGTTATAGTTGTACTGGTTGTTAGTCATGCTGTAGCATCACATTTCACTTTGCTGGACTAGTTTATATTTCGGAAGATTAGCTTATGGAAAAGAGTTTGGTATACAATGGGGGAAGCAAAAAAGAACCCTTCTCTTGTGAGATTAGTTCTCTACCTATTAAGACTTAAATATATTAAGTTCATCCTTCCCTTGCTATGCATCTATTTTGGATCCTAGATTCTCTTGGATAGTTGATTTGGTATTTTTGATGCACAGGCTGGTGTCGGTTGGGAACTTGGAAGCAGCAGTCAGTCTGTTGCTTTCTAGTTCTCCTGAGAGCCCTTGCTTCTATGTAAATTCTCTTCGTGCTGTTGCACTGTCATCTGCAGTGTCAAGATCTCTTCTGGAGCTTGCAGTAAAAGTAAGCATCAATTTTCTTCAAAATCAGTGAATGTTTTTGATTGGTATAAAACTAGTAACTGTATATAGTTTAATTACTTATTAATTGTGATTATCACTGTCTAGGTTGTTGCAGCCAATATGGTCAGAACTGACATCTCTCTCTCTGGCACCCATCTTCTGTGTGCCGTTGGTAGGTACCAAGAAGCTTGTTCCCAGGTTAGGTTCTGTTTATTTCCCGTCATAGAATTAGGTCCAACAAGATCGAAAATGATGTGGCTTTTTCCATTTAAATCTACCAAAAATTGTAATAGTAACAAATTAAGTGAATTGAAGCCTTTCCTCTCTAACAGCAATATAGCTGTTAATAATCCCTTGCATCTCTACCTTTAGGCGTCAATCATATATGCTTAGCAGGGGAGAATAGCTGGCTTGGCCAGATGAAATGAATATTCCTTTGATAAAAGATGGTTTCTTTTACACCAAGATTACCATGGTATTTCCATAAATGCATCAATGTTTTTAAACTCTTATCAGTACATCAAATGTGGAAAGAGCGGTCAAATTATTGATTTATAATGGTTGCCGGGGTATTCTTATTTGCTTGGCAGCTACAAGATGCTGGTCGATGGACGGATGCTGCAAGTCTGGCTGCTACACATTTAAAGGGATCTGATTATGCAAGGTTACGATTGCTTCAAAATTTTGAATAATTTGTGCAACTTTTGAAATACCTTTACTTTTAGCTTGTGAGTTTCTTTTTTTCACTATAACTTCATGCCACGATACCATTTCTCGATGTGATGTGGCTTCTGTTCGATGATCTTATTTAATTTACTTATCGACTGCCATTTTAGTGGGTAATAATTCACCATCCTAATCTGCCTTAAGGAAAATGCCTGCTTTATTTCTTTCGCTATTTGTGTTCTCCCTTTTTGGCTTTTCTCCTTACTGCCTATAATCTATACCATGTTGGTTGCTGTAAGATTGCATAATTGAGCAGTTTTCCAAATTGAAATCTGTCCGAGCCCTTCGATCTTATTTGCAAAATTGTTTTCACAGGGTGTTACTCAGGTGGGCTGATCACGTCCTTCATGGTGAGCACAACATTTGGAGGTACTATCAACTTCCTTTTCTAGTTTGCTCTCATACAAGGATTATAAGTGGAGTACTCATTCTGAGCCTTTCCATTTCAGGGCTATTATTCTGTATGTTGCAGCTGGTGCATTGCAAGAAGCCTTAGCCGCACTCCGTGAGGCACATCAGCCTGATACAGCTGCCATGTTTATACTTGCTTGCCGGGAAATCCATACAGAAATTATTGCAAATTTAGGAGATTCAGATAACGAGTCAAGGTCAGGGTCAGGTTCTTCGGTCCAGGTTAACGTAGTTGACTTACCTGGATTGAGTCCAGATAATCAAGATGTTATAGCTGTTGGTGAATTCTACGAGCAGTACCAAAGAAAATTGGTGCATTTCTGCATGGACTCTCAGCCATTTTCTGAGTAATACGCCAGGTCTGCTGATGACTAAAGATTGGCGAGAGATGGCGTCAATCCGATCTCTCACGTTATTTAATCTTAGCAATCAGAGTCAAAAGTTGAATTGAATGAACCAGTTGGTGTTTTATCGATGTGCAGAGAACCAGAGCCTGGAAATCTTGCGTCATCAGTCTTCAGCTACAACAGCCTTGTGTGATAATGGATTTTCCCAAGTATTTGATTTGTGAGGATGGAAAGTGAAGCTGTAGCTAAACGTTAAAACGTTGAATGAGCCCAGAACAGAAATTTGTTGTACCATGTATGCGATACATACCAAACATAAGGATTAGAAGAAATTTGTTTTCTGAATTTGAAGATGAGTAAATCCTAAGAGTTCTTAAGGATACATTCTAGTAGTCTGGATCTTGTAATTTTCTCAATGAATAATGTACTTGTAAAGACGCCTGAAATGTCAAAACTTTACATCATTCTGCTTGTAGAGGTGCAAGAATAATAAATGGACTTCAATTTAGACAGTAAACATCGAAACAAACAGACATTGAACAGTGTAATGGAACGGAAAGGATCAATACCAATGACCTCTTGGAACTCTCCAATGTGGTTTAAATCCCTTGCTCCATCTACAGTTAATCCCTTTGAACTTCCAGATTACCAGTCAACTTGTATATCAAAAAGGAAAGGGCAGTGAACAATCACCATATCATGCCTCATTAACAGAACAAACATAAGTTCACTTGACCTGCCGCTTTCGGTCTTCTGCCGTCTATTTTTCTCGTTATTAACATCGACGTCAAGGGTCTATGTTAAACAGAAAGCCGTCCTATAATCCCTTGGAGATATGTTTCGTAGTCAAGAACTAGTAAAGTGAATATCGAGTTGAACAAGTCACGAGCAATATATGCAGTATTGAAATATCAAATGGGTTCGATGTTCAATTTCACCGATAAAGGAAAATATCAAATGGTGTCACTCGAGTTCTAACCTTAATTGCTCTCTGCTAGAAGAGTATGTGCCGGAATGATGCTGCCGCAACAAATATATATACCTTAACATTTCATGCACTTAATGAAAGAATCTCTTGCGACATCGAGCAGATCCCATTTCCTCATACTCAGACTTCGTAATGCACATAGCTTCAAAGTCAGGACTGGAAGCCAAAAGGGATCCACCTCGCCAGACACCAAGTATGGGACTGACAAGCATCATAAGTTATCATCAAAACGGCGATAATGGTATTGCAGAAACAGAAATACTTTCAAGGACTGAAAATTTTACTCTTCTTGTGTAGTTATCTTCACTTGATAGTTGTCTGGTACAAGAGGTCGGAGCTCCATCTCGCTGCAATGGCACCCAAAAAGGTAAACGAAAGAAACGTGGGTGTCACAACATAAAATTCACAGGTTGCATGCCCATGAGAGAGGAAGCTTACAGTCTCTCAGCAAATCGAGGAAACAATGTGCTTCCACCCGTTAATATAATGCTGCCAAAGCACAAGATTGAGAAACCATCAATCAACACCGGTACTGCGATAACCAATGCAAAATGAATTATAACTCTTTTAACTCAGAAAAGATTTTGTTGAAGCACCTCTCAAAAAGTACAGGGTGAAGAAGGGGGTGGCAAGAGTTAACTGCTCGAACAATGCACTCAGCTAGGCCAGCCTCGTTCATACCTAAGGAAAAGGGGGTTACATTAATGTATTTTCCAAGCCAGGTTTCAAAGGAGTATCTTTCTTCTATTCACCAGACAACACCTATTCTGCCAAGATTCTCAAAGTTTTTGCAGATACATTTTTCTTCCTTGATGTTTTCCCAAGCTAATTTATACGTGTACCATAGCAATTTTGGCGAATCAACGATTCAAATAATGAAGAACGAAACACATGATTAAATATTCTGCTTATAGCATTAACTGTAAAAATAATCATTCCAGTATAAGTAAAAATACGCTACAAAGTACAAACCCAAATCTGCAGGGTGGAAAATCATCTCTGGCACAAGGAAACGCTCATTTGTCAAGTCAAACTCCTGAAAAGAGATGGTAAAAATCTTGAAAACTAGAAGCATTGGGCAATGCAACATTATTCCACGGAAACGGGTAACTTACTGTCTTTGTTAAATCAACTCTCTTTCTCTCCTCAAGCTTCTCGGCATCGTCAGGTCGATCCGAACCCTGGTTCGAATCAGAATATGGCTGAGCAGTTCTGTTCATCATTGTCAAATACCTCTTTGCTTCATCTGGGTCTTTAACAAAACCCTTAGTATGTGTAACCCCATCAGGAAGTACATAAGTGCATCTCAGAAGATTGTCTCTTCCTCGTCTCCTGAAACATCAATCAAATCGTTAAATTTACTAAACAGAATGTACAATGTAACGACAATTGCTGACTGCAATACAATAGGAAACCAACAAACACAAACTAGTTAAGCTCGAAAGTACTAAAATCTTTGAAAAGACAAACTTTGAAGCAACCCAATTGGCAAAACCTCAATCCTCAAAAACACCCATTGCAATTCACTACCTGGCAACCTGCAAATCGCGAGATACATCTAGAGAAACAAAACAAAGCTTCTCCTTAACATCATCCATAATGAAGCTCTCATCCATCACGTTCACAGACCGATACGAAACCAACTCCTTCAAGTAATTAGTCAACGCCTTCCCTCCCAAATCAATCCTCTTCACACCATAATTCAACGTAAAGTTCTGGAAAACAGGCGCTGCGTGAGTGAATGAAAATCCACAATCCACCGCCAAACTACACTGCGCTTTCGCCACCAACCCATAAGGCCGACGACTCGCTTCGTAAAGATGAACCAGCTTCGGCGAGTCGGCGACGAACAGAGACTTAAACCCAAGATCTTCAAAAACAATCTCGTCGGTGGCGCGTTGAATAGACGGTAAAGTGAAGAGGGGTTCTGTTAAAAGAAGCGAAGAATTTGAAGGATTAATGCGAAGCAGAGAACTAAAAAGATGGTTCCATATGTCTCGTTGAAGATCAGGGTTTATCAAGTAACCGCGGTCAATGGGTCGTCGAATAGCGGCGGAGGTGAGGTCATCGGCAGCGAAGGTAGGAGAAGGGTGGAGGAACTTTTTGGACGAGAGAGGGCGATAGAGGCAGTTGGGGATGACGGTGGAGGGGTCACGCTCGCCACCATGGCCGGCCTTGATAAAACCACCGCCGTTGTCGAGGACGACGACGTTTGACATCTCGGAGAAAGGGAAGATCGTCGCGGTAGTGTGGAAGTGAGTGTGGGGTTTATTATTATTGGTGTCCATACTAGAGGGTTTTCTAAAAGAATAAGTGCTGGGTTAAATGGACACTGTTCATTTTAACCGAAGCCATAATCAGATCAGAAAAAAGTTTGTGCCTTTTCCTTTTCAATCCTCGTTTTGCTTCCAAGGAATTTCTTTTCTTGACATAAATATTAATCAATACTTAAAATTCACATTTTATTTTCTAAAAGCTTGCATTTTTGTGATGGGAAAGCTGAAATGCAGAACAATTTCCACCAATGTTTCAGTTCGTGTTTGTGCAGGTAAATCAATACTCAATCGGTTTTATTTCACTTCCGTTTTTTCCATTCCGGCATATAATGAATCTACAAGAGATTCTAGACCCTTGCAATATGTATGCTCATCGTCCTGGATTCTAATAGCACTTAAACTTGCAAAAAACCTAGCAAAGAAGTTGAAAAACAAGAGATTCTAATAAGGTGTTGTGTTTGATAGTATCCTCCTGGAAATGGAATCCCATAAGGCATCATATCATATGTTGAGGACTAGGACCAATCCTAGCCAAACCCAATTGACCTTGCATTCCATCTCACCTATATTGTTGCCAGAGCAGCTGTTCCTGCACTAGAAACTGCTGCTTCCTCTCCATTTCTGCTATCTGCACATATGAAGGAGGTGGAACAGCAAGTGATGCAGCAAATGGATCTTGGCTACCAACTGGTTGGAGAGTCCCATCAGGAGCAGGCAATGCCAATAATGGTGTTGCACTTTTGCCCACACCTGGCAATGCCACACTACTAGCACTCCCACCCCTCATTGTACTAGAATTCACATGTTGTCTCACTGCCCCCTGATCATACATTCCATTCAACAGCAGCGGATCAAAGCCGCCGCCGGGAACCGCTTTCTGTCTCGACAGATTACTAGCTGATTCGACCAATGCCAATTCCCACTCTGCTTTGCAATTCTCAGCAGCAGGTGTCTGCCATGCTGAAGTCACCTCAGACTCTCCATCCGACGGGAATGTTTCCCATTCGCCGTTTGTGTTTGCAGCTGCAGTAGCAGAGAACAGAGCCAAAGTCAATTTATTTCCGTGCTCGGCGGCGGAAACTTCATCCCTCAAATTCACCAAGTCCTCAGTCACCTGCTGAGATTGTGGTTTTGGTTCCGGAACAGGTTGAGACTCCGTAGGGGCCGGCGACGTGTAATTCACTTGTGGAGGAAGAGCCTTGATCTCATTTGTATCCGGTTCTGGCTCCTCCTTGGCAGGAACCTTATCGTCCTTGCTAATCTCAGTATTCTTTGACGACCTATTAGACATGTCCTTCAAAAACCCTTCAAGTGTACAAAGCAGCTTATCGGTGATTCTTTGCACTTCAGGGTATTCAGACGATCTAGCCACTCCAATATCCTTACTCCAACTATAGAGATCACCAAGCTCATCAATCATCTTCGCTGCACTAACATAGATATCATAGCCCTTTACACAATCTACATACTCCATTTCGATAAACATACCGAACAAAACCCCGAGTGCCGCCCGAATCTCTGCATAGAGCCCAAAGCTATCCTTCAACACCTGGTAAAATGCTACAACCACAAGCTTATTATTCCTAGCCATCCCTGCAGGCTTAGAAGCCAAAACTCTGTCCAAAAGTCTCAACAACCTCTTGAGCTCTCCAAACACCTTTTCTGGCCTCGTTTCACGAACAGGTGTCACATCCTTAAACTCTCTTCTCGATTCAAAACCAACAGATTTCCTCTCATCACCTCTCGACCTTCTCTCAAACACCTCAAGTTCAACCTTTTCATCGAGATACATTGCATAAACCCTCACAAACCCCACATGATCCCAAGAGTTGGAATGAGCCTCGTCTCTAAAATCCGACATGTTCAATACCCTCATTCCTCTGCTCGCAGCAAACGCAATCTCCTCCTCAAACCAAGGGTTCCCATCAACCAAAACCCTGTGAACAAGCATCAACGACTTTAGAGCCACAATCCAATCATGGGTTTTCCTCAACCTCCGCGAGACAATCGCCACGCACGCAGCAACGTAACTCCTTGAACTGTTAACGAGATACATAATCTCTCTATAGTACTTCTCGCGGGCTGGGTCTTCATCGTGGCTGGTGGCTTTAACCACCAAGACCTCAACTTCCGGCGCCATATTGCCGACTACCTTAGCCAAGCTTAGGCTGGTCTGATCTTTCACGACTCCGATCGCTTTCCTGATCGTGCTCGACGACATATTTTGCCTTCTTCGTTATTAATTCTGTTACAAACATACAAGAAGGAATAGTAAAACAAAAAGGACGTAAAAATTTACGGAAGTTCCAATCTTTTCATGCAATGTAAATGATCAGAGACGGGACAAGATGGGATCAGGTGGATTGTAATCGGTGGACGGAGGAAGACGGGATGGATTATAAAGACTGTGTCTTGATCGTCTCTCTCTTTTGAAAAAACTTCAAAATTTGTGTTCTTCAGTTTGTTGGTTTGAATGTCTTCGCGCGCCAGTGATTGTAAAGATGGAAGTCTGAAAAAGCAGCGTTGTTGAAGGTCAAACGCCGTCATTTCGGGATAAGATCCTCTTCAAATAAGATTCCAAGAAAGAAACCAAAATCATTTACGAATGTTGTAGTCAAATCTTTCTTATGACGAGGTTCATAACAGGGATGCGGGATGCCCCAACAACTAGCACGGCAGTTGAACGGGCCGGACCATGGTTTGATCGGGCTTTAGGCGGATCTGGGTCAGGGGTTGGTTGAGTTTTGTTTTGTTTATATCTTCCGCTCTTAATATTAAATTTTATTTTTAAAAATAAAATTAATAATTTTAAATAAAAAATATTTTAAAAAATGGAATGGCCATCGGAAAAGTCAATTCGCCGTTAACGAGCCCATCTAATCTAACGGCGTCAGATCTCTCCCCATTCCTTAACTGCCAAGTTCCCGCGAAACAAGCTGAGGCCGCCCTTTTTGTTACTTTGTCCGAGTTTGAGACGAGTCTACTTGTTGATTCAACCGATTCCGGATATGTTTATCATCCGAGTTCACTCAGTCGACTCCAATCAACCTCTCACTCTCGACGACGACACCGGATTCACGTTCATCGGCGCAGCTGCCAACCACTCAAACCCTGTCCCGGAAGCAAAATGCAATGAGAGGAGAGGGGTAGTTCACCTATATCGAAGCGAATCACAGAGCTCGCTTCCAAACCCTAGCTCACGATCAACTTCTCTCTTCGTCGTCGCAGTTCCTAACTACCTCTCGTCGAACGGTTTCATCAGGTTTTGTGGTCCTCACATCGACCATGTCCAAGAGCTACTCTTCATCAGGTAACGGTTACAAAAGATGCTCCATTTCGTTTCATTAGCTACTGAGTTCAGATTGGAATAGTCAAATTGGGTGATTTGTTGCTGTGATTTAGGAATGATGGAATGGAAGATCGGTACAGTGTGTTGATCAAACTAAATAATCAGTTGACCGCCAATGAATTTTACGGAAATTTTAATGGAAAGCGATTTTCACCAAATGAGGTGAGCACAAAATTGATCCAGGCTATGGGCTGAAAAATTATGTTCAAGTTTTGTAATTGCTGAATGCAAGTGTTTGTTTTGATTGATTATGTTTTAGGCTGAGGTTTGTCATATTCTGTATCTGGTGTCTGTGGATTTCAATGAATCGGCCGATATAGCAAGCACTCCTCCATCAGGATTCACTGAGTTGCCAACTTGTCCGATATGCCTTGGTTGGTCAAATGAGAATTATCAACAGACATAGTGATCAGACAAATTAACGTGGCTTTTGTGTTGCAATTTGTTGATTTTGGGTTTTTTATGTCAGAGAGATTGGATCCTGATACTAGTGGAATACTGAGTACGCTTTGTGATCATTCATTTCAGTGTTCTTGCACTTCAAAGTGGACCTACTTGTCTTGCCAGGTGAGTGAGCTCCTCTCTTTTTCTTTTATGTATCTGAAGTATTTCTTTATTATTCTTTTAGGTCTTGTATTGGAGATTTGTGTTGGGTTCTGGTTTTCATTGTAATATGGCTGGGGAATGAGGGATTTTTGCTGCTTTATGGGCAGCAAAGCAATGTTGCTATGGAATTTTACATCAATTAATGATCATTTTGACATCTTTATTGAAATTTGATGCTTAATTTTGCCATCTTTTGTTATTCATTTCTTTTGTCTATCCTGTCATAACATTATAGATCATGAATATAATTTTAATGACTACCAAGTTGGGGTAGAAATAAGACTACTGATATGGTTTATGCATGTTACCAGGTCTGTCGGCTTTGTCAGCAGCAGGATGAGATACCGGCTTGTTCTGTTTGTGGAACATCGGAGAATTTGTGGGCTTGT
Source organism: Erythroxylum longipes (assembly GCA_027563885.1). NCBI lineage: Eukaryota > Viridiplantae > Streptophyta > Magnoliopsida > Malpighiales > Erythroxylaceae > Erythroxylum > Erythroxylum longipes. The sequence goes on from JAOQMS010000007.1 coordinate 30,776,394, forward strand.
CTAATATGTGGCTTTGTAGGATGTGGAAGGTCAAAGTTTCTGATTTAGAACCACCATAAAATTGAGATTAGGATTGGTAGTTACGCTTGGGGTGGAATACCCAATTACTAATGTCCATTTTGTTGAACTCAGATATAAAGAAAGGCATGCCATAAGGCACTGGCAAGACACTCAGCATCAGTACTCCCTTGATCTAAGAACGCAGCAAATTTGGGATTATGTTGGTGACAATTATGTTCACCGGCTGAACCAGTCCAAAGCTGATGATAAATTGGTAGATATGAATTCTCAATGTACGTTACCTGGAGGAGATTGCAGTGTCTGTCGGTGTGGAGAGGATTCAGGAATTAGTGGGGCCCTCTTTAGTAGCAAAGTTGATACAGTATGTACTTTTAACGGTTTATTTCTGTTGACGATTTTGGTCCTTTAAGCTTGGTCCAAGTTCCAGTTTGCTTAAGATGCGCCTTTGGCTTGAATTACCTTAGATGCATCCTATTCGCTCCAAAAGTGATGCATAGATATGGAAGTATCAAGAAAATTTGATGCTAGCATTAAAGTCCTATGTGTTCAGGTTTTTTAGTCCATCCAGGGTAGTCGTGTCCATCGTTTAATTTGAAATCTTTTGACAACAGATTGTGGACGAGTACAACCGTCTGCTACCTACTCAGCTGGAGACTCAAAGACAAGTGAGTACTTTTCAAAATCACATTACTTGTAGATTTACCTATTAGGGAAAATCTGCACATGTTTGCTACTGTTTACATGCATATTGCACTTGAAAGATGTATATGGACAATAAGGTAACATTTTCTTACTCTGTGAATCTTTTAGTATTATGAATCTCTAATTATGGAGGCCAAAAGTAAACGAGAAAGTTCAATTCTAGAAGCAGTCGAGAATGCTGTGACTTCCACAATGGAGGACATCCAAATAAAATTGGAGAAGTGTGAACAGGAAAAGAATGCTGTTGCAGATGTAAGTTTGAATAATGGAGTCAAATTTTTTATGTTTAGATTTATAGTCTTCCAATTTCCTAATCTAGTAAGTTCTATTTCTTCAGGTCAACCGGAATCTCATCAAGAATCAAGAAATGTGGCGCAAGAAGGTTAAGGAAATTGAAGAGAGGTAAAACTTACCTACTCACCTGGACTTCAAATGATTTTCTCGTCATCTTGTTGCTGATATACTGGATGATACAGTTGACAAGACCACCTATATTATCCATTTACTTCCTGATTACCTTTGTGTCAAAGACAGCTAATTTGTTTAGCTTTGCTCCATGTTTCAAAGTGTTTTCCTTTTCGCCTGTGGCTGAATGTAAATTTTTACTGCTTAAGATCAAATGTGTATTCCAGGGAAGCTTCATCTTTATCATCGAGGAATGAGAAGATTCTTGATCTAGAAGAGCAGGTGGTGTAGTCACTTTGGATCTTCAGGTTCTCGTTTCATTTGGATATATAATGTCTCATTGTGTTTCAATGATCATGATCACAGATCCGAGATCTTACTGTCTACATCGAAGCTCAGAAAACACTCGGTGATGTGACTGATGATATACGAGGAGGTACAGTGTTACCTGTACCAAAGCAGTCTTCCCCAGGCAAATCCAAAAGGCAAACAAAGTCAGGTCGAAGACGGAGTTAAATTTCATCCTACAAGCTTTGTTATAATCTGTATAGTTCAGATTTGACATTTTGAGTAGTAGTCCTTTGCAAAGTGCAAATCTATTGGTGTTTGGTTTTATGTGTGTAACCATTGTGGTTCTTACCAATGCTTGAAAGATTATCTTTTAGTACGATTTCCATTTTTACTTTATGCACAGGATTAGATTTCCGGTGAGGTGGTAATTCTCACACGAAAGGCATAGTGAGGCAATCCCATCCGGGCTCTTGAAGAGAGGCTCCGTTAAATTAACACGTATTGAGTAGGTCAATTTATACTTTCATTTCGCCAGCTATCACTCCTAGCAGAAGAATCAATGTAACTTATACTTTCGTATGGCCAATTATCACTCCTAGCAAAAGAATCAATGTAACAATACCAGTCAGATTGTAAGCAATCAAATATAATGTCGAATATCTTTAAAAATTATGGTAAACGTCAACAAGGATACACCAAGTTTAAAATGTCACAAATCTCTAACTGTCCTGAATGTTGAGATGAGATGAAGAGCTGGTGAAAAGTCATTGACAACTACAGAGAAATGGCACTGATATATTCGCCTAGAGCTAGAGAAATAATGATTTAACAATTAGTCAACCATCCCTTTTATAGCTACATTAAAGTTAAAACGCACGAAACAGCTAAGCTACATGCTCCCAACCAGCCAAACCAACTACAGTTTCCTCAAAATGTTCCTTCTATATTCTATTGTCAGACTACCAGCCATTCCTTTTAATCCTTAATTTACACTATAATTCCTGCTTCTCCAGTCTTTTTTCTAAGATAGGCACCAACAGAACACCGGTTCCTTGAATGTTAAATAGTTTGCTGCCACTTTCGGACACTTGACTGCGCTCAGCTGGATGACTAATCTACGACACCTAGTTTCTGCAACTTCCCCCTTGAAAATCACAAAATGGCAGGTTCAAGGAGAGGGACCACAAGGAAGAAACATACGGATATGGATTTATCTAGTGAAAGCCCGCACATGTTGTTGTCACCTTTGAGCTTGTTCAGAAGCACCTGTGGCGGAAGCAGTACTCGGGCCAGCACCATTTTCAACTGGAGGGGAAGTTCCCCATTGTCCTTCTGATTCCAATGGCTCAAGCACATACACTCCACCATCAGTCAGTCCTAACGCAAACTGATTAGGCTCTGATGGATGTGCAGCAATGACCAAAGGATACACCCTTAAGATGTGAAAACCAAGGGTCAGATGCACCAAGAGGACAACTTTCTTTGAATAATAGAAGACAAAAGAACGGGAGAAACTCACCTAGGATTGGGAGGTAGGTATGCATTAGGGTTTATTCTGCATCTCAATATAAGAGTTGACGCTGTAAGAACACCTAGACTTCCATCTTCAAAGCTAACATAGATCAACTGGCTATCACAGGAGTATGTAGCATGCGTAATTGGACCACTTGCTTCCCGAGGGCCAATTACTTCCCGAGGGAGCCACTGTTTAGTAAATTATAAATGCAAAGTCAGGCCCCCTCCAAAACAAAGATAAATCCAAGAAGAAAAAAAAGAGCATAAAATCATGTGCTCTTGCAAGCTATATGCAAAAACCGCGTTCAAAGATAAAACCTAAAGAATGATAAAAGTCCAACCAATGCTTCCCAGCTCACATGTAATAACCTAAATGTAAGGAACTACAACAGTAAACTTTGGAAAACAAATGCCATTACGTACCTGTTTCAGGCGTTCTAGTTTTGGTGCTTCATATATAGCTATCTGCGTTTCATGAACTGCCAGCAAGTGTATTTGATCAGAGTGAAATTGAACACGCGTATCAGCAAGAGAAGATGCAGATTGTCCAGCCGGAACCTGTAAGAACTTGCTAGCCTGTTTCTCCCATCCATCTGTGCTCCAAACACACAACTGTGTAGTTGGAAAAAGATAACAAGAATTCATTAACTACATGAGATGACTTTGTTCCTCCGATATAAGAAGTGCACAATTGAGAAAGAATATATTGAAATAGCAAAGAACTCTGTTCTGTGGTAGGAGAGCCAAATAATCAATATATTAAAAACCATGCTACGTAGCTGCAAGTAAAGAAACCAGTTTTGGATATAATTTTGTTCAAAAGGGGTGTCCAGTGCAAAATCAAATGAAAAATGATCTAAAGAACGAAGCAACAAAAAACTCGGCAGCTAATCGTAGAAGAGAAGAAGAGAAAATACAATGACATGTTATTGACTAAGTTTAGCCCTTCTATCTTTAATAGTAGACAACTTAAGCTGATACTAATATTCCAAAATAATACTCGCTAATACAGGATATTTCCTATATATCATCCATACCATAATATTATTAGTCTAACATTCATAATAGGAAAAAGTAAAATATGGAGCACATAATTCCTAGAAAATTCTGCACCTATTTACTGCAAACTTTTTAGTTTGCTTCTTTTAAGAAACTATGGTATGCACTACTCACCTGTGAGTCAGCTCCTGAAGACACAAGCACGTTCAGAGTGTGAGAGAAGGCAAGGCCAGTGATTCTTTTCTGGTGGCCCTTCAACTTTGTTTTAACCTGGAATTTGCAGCATGGAAAACATTAGCTCTAACTTCTCCACCCCAAATAGAAGTTCAATGTTCAGTTCATCCAAGTTATACCTCATCAACGCGAACATTATAGATTTGGATCGAGGAATCCTCCATGCCAATAGCAATGATGTTATTGTCTTGAGGATGAAATGCAAGAAAAGTGGCTGCCGGTGGTGGGGGCATGAATGTTGTCATCGTCTACAATATAGAAAGCATGGAAACATATAAAAAAAAGGTATATATGGTAAGAGCATATTGTTGTTGAGAAGATGACCAGAATTACTCATAAGCTTGTAATTTCCCCAAGATTAACTTTTTCCTTTCAATGAATTTAGGATGATGACATAAAACAAATACATCTCATCTTGGCATAATCACAATAACATGTAACTTCCGAAAAGAGGATTAAATGCTATCGCTTAAATGTAGTCATTTTCACTGGAAGAACATAACAATAAGTAAGCTTCATAGGCAATTTCAATGTTGAAATTCCTGCATAAGTACGCTCTAGTAGATTGAAAACTAAAGGTACCAAAGGAATATTTCTAAGGAAAGAAACTGGAAGAGACAACTTACCTTAAATGTCATCATATTGAAAAGGGAAATTTTCCCTCCTGAAGCTGACATTACATATGAATCATTCTTTGAGAGTGCAAAGCATGGAACGGCACCTTCAGGGTTATTGTCACTTATGTCGTTAGTCATCAGTATTCCACTAGAAGGCTGCCATAATTGTGGTACTGCAGAAGCAGTGGCCTGTAGGTTTTTTGATAATCAAGAGAATTTTAAAATTCAATCACTAATATAAAACTTTTAGACATCAACCGCAGAACTTAATAGAAGAAAAGAATACCTTTGTAGTTCTCTGCCATTTCCAGAGCTTGTGTACTGCATTTGATGCTAATGCCAATATAGCAAGTCCTGAGTTTGTATAAATAAGTCGAGGAACCTGAAAAAAAATTTCATCATTGCACGCTAGATAATCTTGGATGGAAGAAAAAAAATCATGCATAACCAACAGAAGCATAAAAACAAAACCATGCCAATAATAGTGATGATTTTTATCACTTCCTAACACCCATTTATTATTTGCATGCAACAGTAGTGCAATGCTTGACATATCTAACTAAGTTGCCAAACAGAAAGTACCCTCATGGCTGTCAAATTATCTGGAAGCCTCAAAGAGCGGCACTGTGATGGTTCATTAATCTCTGTCAACTTCCAGATCCTGGACTTCTCCACAGATTCATCAGCAATTCTAGGTTTCACATCAACCAAACCCCGACCATCACTATTCTGAAGAAAGTTAAAACAGAAGTCACAACCTCAAATAATTGGGAAGAAGCAGATTTCCATTTAGACATGTAAATAGCAGCTCCAACAGCTGCTAAAAATTCTTAAATATCCAAAGTTAAGAACTGTGAAGTTGATTCTCCTGTCAAAGAACCAAAACTTACCATTCCAACCATGGGAGAAACAGAAGCAGCTCGATCCCCCATGATAGTTCCAGCAGTTGCATTGACAGGTGTAAAATTACCAATTGGAGGGGCCTGCATTCATTCAGGCATCAAGAAATAGATTCCGAGTAAGAAAGGAGGCACTAAATCGGCGATAGAAAAAATATTTAAAATTTGAAACATATGCATAGCAAATAAAATACCCATGTCTACAAGAACTTATACCTTCACAACAGCTGCAGAAGCAGCTCTGGAAGCATCAGAGGTACGATTTTCCACTGTTCTAAGCAGCCTTATCCCATCTGAATTTGCTAGAACTTTGACACTATTTTCATTTGTTGAGACAGCTAACAGTATCCCTTCCTTGTTAAATCTAATACAAGGAGAAGCCTGCAAACTCATAAGGATCAAATTGTTAGCTGGGGAGGAAGTCTATCAGATTAATGGATAAGGCCCAACAAAAATTTACCGGCAATCCACCCTCTGCATCAATACTTGTTAATAGACTGAGGTTGTCCATGTCCCACACTTTAACCACGAACTCGTCACCAACAGCCAAGAACCTATTTTTGGTGGTATCAAATTGGACAACCGCTACAGATCTCTTCCCAAGACCATTATAGGTACGCTTCACAGCTCCTTCACTTTCATTCCATTCAACCAAGTATGACTCCCCTTCTTTGTTAGTACCACAAGAAAATAACCTAAAATTGCAGATAATCAAATGTCAAAAAAAGACAAGATAGAACATATTGACATCCATATCAACATTAAAAAAATGTTAAGCATGAATCATCCATGGACCTTGTTCCATCAGCACTGTAAGCCATCATGGTAGATGAATGACCAGGAGCATCATAGTCAACTCTTGAGCCCGCGTTGTCATACAACCATGCCTTTATCTTTCCATCAGTAGCTGTTGAAAAAACAAACTGGGAACAAGAAAAGAGAACAGCAAATAGAGAGATGAGAAAGGGAGAGACGTGAGGAACTCTTACAAGTAATGATTAAGATATCAAGGCTAGTAGACACCAAACGTCAACTACCAATACCACAATTATTACCAAAAATAAAAGAGTAAAATCCAGAGTCAACAGGAAAGAAAACAAAGAAAAAAGTGCATCTTTCAACCTATCGTAAAGGAATTAAACATAATGTAAACCAAGTTCTACCAAAATGCTTGATAACTAAATATTTCGATAAAGGGCACGAGGATGGCAGCAATCGATATGAAAGAAATTCATTTCGGGAAATAGAGACAAGAAATGTTTCAACTAAAGGCTTGCAAAAGAAAATAATTTTAACATACTCTGATGCTAAGTGGAACCATAAGGAAATAACAAATCCAATCTACTTATGGCCATTGACTGAAGTAATCATAACAGACCTAACTTTAATTCCACTTTAAAACAGATTGCCAACTTCCTTTTCTTCATGCAAAACTATCTATATAATCAGGAGGAAAAAGGGTAGAAACTACAATGGATTACCTGTATATTCTCCTTGTGATGTGGACGCACAGAATAAACGGGCGCTTCATGCCCCTCAAAAATAAACTGCTTGGTACCAGTAACTGCATCCCACACCTGAACAATTTTGAACTGTTTATGAGTACAATACTTCTCAGGAATAATAATCAATTCAGCAATAACAGAATCAACCTTAATGAGTCTGTCCTCCCCACAAGTGATAACACAAAGTTGTTTGCTTGGATAAGAGAATGCAAGATCATTAACACTGCCAACATGAGCCTCAATCTGAAAGATGAATTAAATATCATAGAAAACCTGAGCCTCCAAGTACCAACATTAATTACAAGAAGGTTCAACATAATCATTGCACTTAAGACAGATGAGACCAACAGTCAAACTTCACACAAACCTCAAGATGGTTTCTTATATCATCCCCACCATGATAGGAATATAAGTGGACAATGTGTTTAGAATATGCAACACCTGAAACAGGAAGAGGCAATATATCAAGCAATAAGGCCAAATTACTATTTTGAAGGCTCTCTGTAGAGTGCAAAAGTAAAATCGAGAATGTATGACAGACATACCGAAAAGATTTCCATCAGGACTCCACATTACACGATTCACTGAGGCTGTATAATCATTGGCTATAGATGCCTGTAGAGAAAGTAAAAAGAGTAAGATAAGGGCAAGCAAATGACATTAAAACTCCAAACCAAACTAATCATGACTTTCATAAAAATTGTTACAGATTTTAAATTCACAAACCTGTAACGCCATTGACCAGGTACCAAGGTCCCAAACCTTAAAACTTTTAGAAGCAATCCTCTCCCTACTACCCAACTCCCATACCATGACTTCACCCATGTTCGTTCCAACTGCAAAAGAGTATGTACATATATTCACTCATTTCTCACAAAATACAAATAAATATGCAGGGTCATGCACTGAAAACAAGTATGTACATAAATCTTGTTGATGAGGCAACATTGACTTACCTAGTAGGAGAATTTGTTGTGTTGGATGGAAATCCATACTCTTCACAGCCGAACCTTGATTTAAGGTCATAACCAGAGTCTTTGGCAAGTCATCAGAAGAGTAAGAACTCTGTCCATGGCTCTGGCTTGGGTATGCAACGGGCAGAATATTTACTGGGAGAGTATTGACCTGATACAACACAATAAGCAATTAAGTGAGCTCAATTCGTGGAACATCTGGTAAGGTGACGTTGAGCAAGTCCCAGGGTATGAAATAAAAAACACCAAGATTCAATTAGACGGAGAAAGAATGCAAATACAGTAATCAGGCTCTAGTGGTCTGATTGGAGTGAAACCGAAAATAATGTATACAGACTTTCATGTACTTAAGGCAATGCAATTGGCTCAGAACTAAATTCAAATGCCCCTCCTAGGCAGAAAAACCCAAGAGAATAGTCCTTTTTCCACTGAGATAACAATCAAAGACAGGCACTTGCACTACCAAGCGTGTTTTAGGCTACAAGTCAAAGTACTGAAATCTTCGAACTATGAAAATACGTTAAAAGGAAATACCTAAGAAAAAAAACTTTCAAGTCTAGCTGTAAGCCAAAAACAGAAAGAACTCCCACTTAATTGTCAAATCACAATAAGTAGAACTGTAAGTCATCCAGTTTGCCAAAATGGAAAAAGATTTACACCACATTCATTAGACCCAAAAGGGGGGAAAAAAAACTGGAAAAGGAAAGGATGGGATGGAATAATTTTAGACCTCATCTGACATGCCAAAAGGCCTTGGTCTCTTCAAAACGTGTTCTGAGTCTGCTGTTTGATAGTCCATAGCAGGATTATTTGCAGGAGGAGTCCTAGGGCGCTTTAATATTGCTGCTGTAATATGAATGTAGACATAAAAAACATAAGCAAACAATTCAGAAATTCGTATGATGCTGGAAATTTAAAATTAATCATGCCATAAAAGGAATATAGAAGACAATAAACAGTCATCAACCGCTATTAATGAAGTTTCTGCAAGTTATAAGGCATTAAAGCATTAGAATTTGTTATGGCACACTAGCATCTCATTATCATATTCCATCTGGAAAAATCGTTCGCATCTTTTCATCAACAAGTTTGGAGTTTAGTTAATGTGTTTTAGTGCTTTGTTGTCAATCTAGTTCTTCCTTACACAAAGATAAACAACACAGACATTTTCTCCTTCATCTCCACATAAGCAAGCAGAATTGGCCTTCAAGAAGTCCTTCTAGAATTTGTATTACATAAATGAGAAAATTCATAACTAGAAAGACTTAATCCATCCAGTTTGATAAGAGTCCTTGAACTGATAAAAAAGAACTGATCCAAAAGGACTTAAGTATGTCTACCTGCATTGTTAGGAGCAGTCAAGCCCATCGCCCCAACAGAAGCTGAAGGGTGAGGAACAGGAGATGGGTTTGCCATCCATCCAGCAAGAGATGTAGGAAGAGCAGCAGGTGTGGGTTGAAATGGCTGTAAACAGACACCATAGACAATAAAAAAGTTTAGCAAAACCTGTCATGGCCTATAACACAAAGTATTCCTCTCTAAATCACTTACAACATGTGCAGTCAAAGGCAGAAAACCCCCTGCCTTGGGCACAGCACTCATTAAGGGATTAGTCACAGGAGAAGGGGCTCGGGCCCCATTTGGCTGTCCACAGCTGTGGTCCACAAACAGAGTCTTTATATCTGGATTAGATCTTGGGTTTTTACAAAGTTGGTGTTGCCAATTTAAACTGCATTTCAGTTTGAGTAACATCAAAAAATGAACCGAAGTATCAAATTTAGTATCATAAACAGGCAAGCAAGACCCAGAATTTCATGTGGACCTTTGATTAATTAGCGTTCGCAATCTTGAATTTTTCAGCGTTGGGAACTGAAGCTTATCGCGAAAAAGAGGATTAGCCTCTATCAACTTTTTCAGTTCACCAAGCATTATACCCCTAGCAGACTTGGTATCTCCATACTTTGACAGCTGTTCATTTTCTCTGTAGACAAACTTATAAGCATGAGAAATGCCATACTCGATCATAAAAAGACCGTACACAATTAAAATTTCAGCAACTTAAGTACAATATACAATATAAACTTTATGAAAAAATCACACACCTGAAGTTCTCCAGTGTCAAGAGTTGCGTGATTTCTTTAAAAAGCTCTTCATTAAATGCCGCAAATACTTTCAAGTCTTTCACTAATATATCCACAGCTTTACCACGATCTCTCCTGGAATTCGATTTTTTCAAAATTCCAATTAAGATTAGTAAAACATAATGTCAAGAATTGTTCAATCATATATATCTCAAGAATTGTTCAATCGTGTATATATATATATATATACCAAGAATCAATCTTTTTCATGGCAAAATTACATTGAAGGAAATGCATCTAAAAGGGGTGGTAAAATGAACAAACTTGTCTAAAGCTTCAAGATACTTCTGCTTCCGAATCTCAAAGAAAATCTTCATGGAGTATCTATTGTCGTCAACCTTTGTAAACCCTGACAAATATTTCTCCACCTCATCCCACTCCCCATTTGTCACCATATCCTCAAAGTACCGCATGTTGAAGAAAAACCCTGACTCTTGCTCCAATCTCGACACGAAAATTAAACCCAAAAATAAATAAATAACAACAGCATACTACAAATCGAAAAAACAAAATAATACAACAAGAAATGACAGGCAGCAAGTTAAAGAAGCATACTTATGAACAGTCTCTTTAAATTTCTCTTCATCAAGAAATTGAAGTATCAAGAACACGAGCTCTCTGCTAAGCGAAGACATGTTCCAATTCTTTTATATGTAAACACCTGCCAAAACATAAGCAAAAAAACCAGAAAATTTTTACAAAAATCAAACTCAGAGATCTAAACCTTCACAGATCAAACTCAAAAAATTCCTGTCAAACAAAACACACACAAACAAAAAAAAAAAACCAAACATATCACTGGAACAAAAAGTCTCAGAAGATTCTTGAATTTTGAAAAAAAAAACACAAAATTAAACAGTCAAAAAAAAATCAACAATAGAGACGTAAATGAAAGAGCACCAGAGTCACAGATCGGAGAATTCTCTCAAGAAGCGAAAGGAACGAGGTCGTTTCCAGTTACTTTCGTCTTCGACTTTCTCTCTCTAACTCGTTTCCGTCTCTCTCTCTAAGCTCCTTCTGGTAAGTATTTATAGAAGAAGAGGAAGAGGAAAGCATTAGGGATTTGCGAGTGAGGGAGAGAGAGAGAGAGAATTAAATACCCGTGAGCGAGACGAGACGAGATGGATCGGAATGATAAGTTGTGTAGTATAAGTGGACTGACATATATGACTGATCTGATAAGTGAGTAATGAGTGCGATAAGTCACTCTGCTTATTGTCGTTATCAATACGCTGTTATATGAATTTATTTCCGGCTGGATTTGCGGGAATTTCCATGTAGAGTTACTCTGTTTATTTTCATGAGTAAAACAAAACTGACAGTAATAATAAAAATTTTACCGAGAAGTAAGAAGTAAAGTAAGTTTGCAAAAGCTTATATTTTTTTTGGTTTAAAAAAAACTTATATTTTGTAAATATTACAAAGAAAACTCTTTATGTCTACTAATTCCAAACAATCATAAAATATTTTAATAGAAATTTCATTAATATGCAAGGTTTGAAAATATTTAAAAATATACAACCTTATTCTTAATTAGTAGAAAGATTATTTTCATAGACTTGTAGGAAAAAAGTTTCTATTAATTATTTGGTAAAATTTTTATCAGCACGAGACATATTTCAATTTATGTGTAATTATGAGTCTCGTCAGGTTTTTTTTTTAGTATTTACACATACCACAAAGATATGGACTTGGTTTGGAGGAGTAGTGGTAATTGATAACCTGTTGAAATGATAAGTATTTATGTGTTTGGTATTGTTGTTTTGGTAACTGTTGAAACGTGAAAATAGGTGTTTGACAAGTGCGGTTGCGATTGCGGTTGCTGAAAAGAGATAAAATGACTAAAAAACTTACTGATTTAATAAACTATTAATTATTGTATAAATAATTAAAAAATATGTTATTAGTCAAATAAATTTAAAATTATAAATAACAAAATATTAAATTAAAATAAGAAAAATACAAATAAAATAAATTTAGTAAATAAAATATTTCATAAAAAATATATTATTAGTCATATAAATTCAAATATGTGACTTGCTTTCTATTGGTTGAAGGTATAATGTAAAATAATAATTATCAGAAGGTTATTAATATAAAGTAAAATTTCTACCGCGTACTCACTTTCTTACCGCAACCCTCTTTCTACTTACCAATTTCTACGGCAGCATCGCATTTTTCTCTAACTTTCAGTTATTCATCCACAAATTCAAACATGTGATTACGTTTAAAAACTATAATAAATAAGTACTTATATCTTTTGCACCGCAAATCCAAACGTTGTCATAATCTCCAAGAAAATGTCTGTTATTGTTTTTTTTTTTTTGGTTTCTGGTATTTGTATTTGTAGATGGAGACAATGTGAAAAGCCACAAATAGTATGTCCATATTTGAAGAATGAAAGTCTAAACTGATACGACGTGTTCTGCTACCATTTGTTGACTTCTTTTACATTCAACGTGCCCATGCTACGCAGGCGTAGAAGACAATACCACAACAAGTAAAGCATGTTTAAAAGTAAAGATGATGATGCATGATTAATCTCTTATCTTATAAGAAATATCCAATCACGAGCCACCTATGACGAGATTAGTATTAAATAATCATTGTAATTACTGAAGATGGGATAATAGTTAATCTAATCTTTCACTCAACAACTTCTTATTGGTTGGCATGAAGCGGGTTAACGGGAAGGAGTTGATTTGACTAGATTAGGTAATCATGACGTCATAATTATGCATATTTTGGTTTGCCTTTTTATCTATAAAACAACAAAATTAAAATTTTGGATTTACTAAAGTCAATTTTATCACTTAAAAATTAATCTATTGGTTTGTAAAATTTATTTTTTAAAAACATATAATTTATGGTAAAATAAAGGCATGGAATTTATAATAACAAAAAAATTAATTTTTAATCTTTAATTTTTTAAAAGCTTGCTAAAAAGTAACACTCAATTATACACGTGACGTAAAATATTATAATTGAATTAATAAAATTTTATTAATACGATGACTCACCGTAACTCTTAAATTTAATGGAATGAATTAAATTAAAATTAAATTATAATTTTAATAAATTATTTATTTTAAATCATATTTAATTAGTTCATACTACATATGAATTATTACATCAACAACATTTTAGAGGCAAAAGTATGTTTTTTATGTCATGTTTGACTTGCTCTTTTTTTTAATAAATAATAATAAATTAAAAAATTAAAGTATTTTTAATTAATGATTTTTAAAAAAAAATTAATTAAAATTAAATATCATGTATCTTCTATGATATAATATCCCAAATAATTATTAATCCATAATGAATTTGATTAATTTGACAATGAGAGTGATAAGACAAATGTGTGGCGACAAACATTCACGCAAAGTGCAAAGTGAATTCCGGACGAAAGTAGGCACGTACAACAAACAGGCAGGAGAGCAGCAGCCTGGTAGTCGCGATTACATGTGGAAAAGCATACTCGAGCAAGTGACTGACGATGTGAGAGAGAGAGAGAGAGAGAGACGTCTATTCAATGGATATAGATAAAAGTAACGAGTGAGAGAGAAGTCTTAAAAAGACTTCTTAGATAGGTAGATAGGTGTCGCATTTTCTCGTTTGATTTTTTAGTATATCGTATTGCGAGATGTCTGAATTTTCTTATCGTTTGCGACAACTCCACGCCACACGCTTTAAAAAAAAAAAAGCGATCTAATCAGAACTTTTTTTTGCATTTAATTAATGATTTTGTCTTTGATTAATGTTTATGTCTTAAAACGATAGCGCTACTTTTCTAAATACGTGACAAACCATTAGAACAAATCAAATCCTTTTTTTCAATTAATCTTATTTTATTAAATCTTATCCATATATTCATATAAAGTTTATATAAATATGTGAATAAAATTTAATAAAATATAAAAAAACATTATAATTAAATAGAAAATCTGATTTCCTATTAGACCGTTTAAATTACATAATTATTTTGATTAATTTCTCTTTTGTTTTTTAGTTATTTGATAAAAAAATTAATCAAATATAAGTTCTTTAAATTTTTCAGTTATGTTTTATCTTTTAATTTAGACATCCATAATCAAATTTTAAGTTATCTAATTTAATTTAATTAATTTGAATTGTATATAATAACTCTAAAAATTCATGTTAAATATTAAATTTAAGTTAATTTTGAATTTTACATGACAAATTTAAGTAAAAATATCGCTGATAAATAGTTAAAATATTATATATTAGTTAAGTTGATATTTAAAATATTTAAATTACTTACAAACATCCACAAATACATTAAAGAAGTTGGATTGACAATGTGCATCCAAAACCCAAGTAGCTTCCGCTTGAAGTTTTAACATTTAGTCAACTTGCTTTTGTATTATTTATAATTAAAACCCATAAATTAGGACAAATTGTGTAGTTGACTTTCAGGATCATACAAATCCAAGAAATTTCTTAAAAGAAAAAAAAAAGAAAAGTTAGTCGTCTTATATTTTAAATTCTCCTTTATCTACACTCTCTTGATCGAGTCTGTCATACAAGACTTACCTAGTAGAGAGTACCTAATTGGTATGATTTGCAAGCTATTACATTAATTAGGAGATTTACCCAGTACACATCCAAATAATAGCGACTGCGGATTCCTTCGTTCTAAATATATATATATATGAGTCTTTTTTTAGTATATGTTTTCCACTTTAATGCATTTTTGTCAAATAATATCTAAAGACACTTGTGAAAATTGTTTGAGATCCTTAATTATCACATACTTTCTGTAAATAAAAAATATCTTTAATACTTTAATTTATCTTTCTTAAAAGTAAATTGAAGATTGATTTTAATATTAAAATATTTATATCATAATATTTTACAAAAGTTATTGAATTATTAATCATAAAATATTACAATAATAATTTAAGTCTGATTTAGTTTGAATTAAAATTAATAAATCAAGTTTATAATTATTAGATTTTGAATTAGATATAATTATAAAAAAAATAAGACACAAAACGTATTTTTAATCCAACGTTTGCAATAAAATACAACTTTAATCTTAACATTTTAAAACATTCAAATTGAATACTAACGTTTTCGAAACATTTAGATTATGCCCTGAATGAACGGAAAATTTAACAAAAAATTTGACGGAGTTAACTCTCTCATTTAAATGTCACGTCATAGTTGCATAATTAATTTTCAAAATAATTAAATTATGGGTCCCACAATTACGTGGTGACGAGAGCTACTATTGAAATAATAAGTCTTACGTATCACGTGACAATGAAAATTACATTTATCTATTTTAAATGGTCTAAAAATATTAGAGTTTAATTTAAACATTTCATAATATTACATTATTTTCTATATTATGTCGCAAGCAATAATATCAATTTTCACATTTAAACGGTGTCATTTTCAGCAATCAATCCGGACCCAAATTCCAAACTGACTTGCTGCCATGCCTGATCTACAGTCAAATCATAATTTCACGAACGAACGTATGCTTTACGTAAGCTGTTGGAGGTGTGTATTTAAATCATATGTCGGAGTCAAGTGTAGTGTCTTTTTGGTTTTGTACGTGTCTAAGGTGTTTTGTCATTTGTGTAGTACAAATTGCACTTGCATGTTTTTTTAATTTTCCATTAATTTCTTAGTCCTGAATGTGGAATTTCCTTTTCTGTGGTCATAATAATAAAATATTAATAACGTGAGTGAGTGCTCCATTCCAACTAAGAAGAGTAGTGACTAAGAAGATCTTGGACAGGCATCTCCAATCCACCATCAGGAAGGTTCCGAGCAGTTTCGAGTTCCCTGTTGAGTTCAGTTCTCAGTACCATCCTTGTCAGAATACATTCTTCTGTCCCCAAAAAGGTATTAAGAGGGTTTAGATGAGCACGATCAATTTCAGTAATTTCCGATTGTAAAGATTGAAGGTTTATGTACTTAATCAAGAAAACTAAGGAAAAACAGAGAAAAGATGGAAACTTTTGACATAGATCAAACTGAAAATAAATTGAAACTGTCCATTCAGTTTGTTTTCCCGATTCGACAATGCAACCAACTTACTGGCAATGGCGTTTTCCGTACAAACTTTCCTTTTCAGGGGAAAAAAAAGTGTGAAATGCCCTTTCGGTGGTCTGAAGAATTGTTGGAGCTGGAGGCTTATCAGGCCCCTGTCAGGTTTCAGGGAGGGTTATCGGGCCCCTGTCAGGTTTCAGGGAGTTTTGGACTATTTCTTGGGCCGATCTCTTAGCTCCAATGTGACATTGAAGTTGGTAATTTTTTCTGATCCTGCTGTGACTGGTACCTTTAGATTTTACCTGAAACTTAACAAACAACCTGCAAACCAGGGGCCATAAGCATGGTTTCAGGCTGCCAGATAAGGTAAATCTACAGGGAATTCAAAGGAGTAGAAGCAGAGCTTCATGATTAGATACTTAAATTCTGGAGATGGAAACATATTTATATCCTTTACGGACGTAATTACGATTTCATTTCGTAATTTAAATCCTTTTTCTTATGAGTAATCATATCATAAAAAGGTCTTTACACAGTGATTAGGAAAGCTATTAAGAAGTAAAGTATACAATTCTTTCGAATTGATTCTACATCAGATAGTGCTTTGTTAAAAAATAATCAAGCTGTTGCTCTTCACCAATTGCCAAAAACTAATCATCAGCTGCTACTTTTTCACCAGTTCAAGTCTCTGAACTGAGCTGAGGAAACTCCTGCAAAAGTTTAACATCTTCCATCAATGAAAGTTCTTGTCTTTTTTTATATCCTTTCCAGGATCAGTAAAATGAAGCAAGTCCAATCTCACGTGGGTTTTGCCCATTTTCATTTCCTGAAAATTGAAGAATGGAACTCTTTTTGAGTTACCTCCAAGGAACATCTTCAGCAATTAGCCAATTACCCTCTGTGTCTTGGAAAACTATTTCATAGCTGCTCCACTTTTCATGTGCTGTTTCAAAAACAGAGCAAAAAGAAACAAGTCAGAATCGAATAGCTGCAGACAATCTCGATTCAGAACTGCACATAACAACGTAGTTGCAGGTAATATTTACGTATATCAAATTTTTTTAAAAAAAAATTTACGTATATCAAACATGCGAAACAAGGCTTGCTTAATCGTCGTCAAGGAACAGTAGAGGCTAAGGTTAATTTTCCTTCCTATAGCTTCTCCTTCCATCTTGACCTTCACGTACTTCGAACTTGATGATCTTCTTCGACAGTCAATGCAGCCGTTACCCTCTGTTCGGTTATTCTTGGATTGGCTATGATAGAACTTCTTTCGCCGGAGCTTAATCGGTGGCCACGCAACAATTCCCTCTTGTTTATCATCATCATCAAACCTGTTCACTCAAACGCATCAAAATTATCAGCTTTTGTATCCCAACTCCAAAGATTATTGCTTTAGAAAAGAAAAACAGAGGGAAATGGTTAAAGTACTTGTTAAGGGGGTCATTATCATCTTCATCGTCGTTAAGTTGCTTATCCCAGAGAAACAGAGGCAGGGTTCTTGGAACGTCCCTGAAGTCCTCGAAAGCATCACCAAAACTACGTTTTCTACTTCTGCTATGATCATCATCACCAATGCAACAACTACTACTTCTCTCAAACAACGGTAGAGGATCGAGTAGACCCTTAACGGGACTGACATTACCGAGGGTTGAAAGAGCTAATTCCAGTTGAAGCTCCATTCAAGTTATCCAACAACAACCAAACAAAAATAAGAACAAATCTCAAATATAACAAGAGGAACAATCAAGTAAAGTAGAATATCATATATAATGAGGAGAAGGGAGAGATTTGAGGAGGGTGTAGTTAGGAGTAGAAGTAGTGGTAGGGACATAGAACAGAGAAGGGAGTGGGGTTGAGGAGACAAAGTGTAGGCAACATTTGCTTTGATGTCTCTGCTTTGGCCGACCCAGCTTTGGTCTGTACTCTCTCCTCCACTTTGTTGGTTTAGTTATAGGAATCTTACAAAAAAGAGTATTTCCAATTAAATATTCGGATTTGTTAAAACTATAGTTTAAATATTTAAATTATTACTTAAGTATTATTTAATTACTATGTATTTATTAATTTTAATATAATAAAAAGTAAGATTCCATAATATTTAATTTTTAAAAGGGTCTTCAAATAATAAAAGAACTAAAAAATATATTTTAAAGTTTCATTAATATATTAACTTCATTCTAAGATAATTTAATTATATAAATTGGCTATAAAATTATATTTGAAAAATATGTGGTATTTTTAATGAGATATTGAATTGGATTTTAATTTAATTTTTAAATAAATATAATTTGAATTAAAATAAATTAAACTCATTTATGTTTGTACTTTTGATTGAGATCAATATTTTAAAATATGATTAAAACCGGAATTCTCTCCCTGAGATTGTACTACACGCGATCCCTAAACAGCGTGGGATTTGAGTATCTTTCAACTGCTACACGTGGGGCCCGTAAGATCCAACAACAAACAGTTTTAAAGTCACAGCTTTTGATTAAGGTTGCATGTTGCGCTTATTTAACGCAATTTTCAAACGTGTAATCATATATTTGAAGTTATAATAAATAACTGGAGGTAAAAAAAAAAGAGTACAGTGTTACAATAGAAATTAATAAGTAAAAAGAAGATAATAGTAAAAAAGGATAATAGTAAAAAACTACTTCGGTCGCAAAAATTTTATTTTTTATTAATAACCTTCACTAAAAATATTATTTTTCATTATACTCTTACTTAATATAACTAATAATATATTTTATGAAATATTTTATTTACTAAATTTATTTTATTTATATTCTCTTATTTTAATTTAATATTTTCTTATTTATAATTTTAAATTTATATGACTAATAATATATTTTTTAATTATTTATACAACAATTAATAGTTTATTAAATCAATATACTTTTTAGTCATTTTATATATTTTTAGCAATCTTACTTGCCAAACACCTATTTTTGCGTTTCAGAAGTTACCAAAACAACAATCCCAAACACACAAGTACTTATTGAAAGTACTTGTCATTTCAGTGGGTTAATTTTAGTAGGTTGTCAACTGCTACTGTTCCTTCAAGCAAAGCCTAAGTTTGAGGTTAAAATCATTAACCTCAAACTTAACATTGCAAAAATGTTTTAAAAATTGAATTAAAAAGTTAAATTGATAAGATAAATTATTAAATATTTAAAAAGTTTCTCGTAAAATTATATGAATAGAAAGAAATTATTCTTATTTATTAAAGAATTTACAATTTAATTAAAATTTATTATCAAATTTTTATTTATAAAAACATTAATTAATATAAAATTGACTTGTTAATTAAACTTACGAGACCTTATTTGAATGTAGGTGGCAAAAGGAAAGGTTGAAGCAGAAGACACGTTTCCTATGTACAACCTTGTATTGTTCATGCTTGGTTTTTGGGATAACTTGAAAGAAAGAAAGAAGAAAAGATGAAAAGAATAAGAAGAAGACAACCTCGGGATGTGTTTGTCTCCTCACTTTTAAGATGTTTGCTTGGTTCTTACGAAAGCATATATATTCATATATTACCCAGTTTTGTGTTCTCATTTCTTCATTACCTAAGTGCCCCTGTCACTGGCAGCTTGAGCAGGACTTGGTCAGAACCATCCAACCGACCGATCGTCACGTGCTCTTCCTCCTGGAACCATCCTACACCTTGGGTCTACCTAGCTAGCTAGCTAGCTTTTGCCACCTACATTCGAACAAGGTCTCCGCGAAGTAGACCACTCAAATCCAGCATCTTAGAAGCAGGATGTATAGTCCACCAGTTAATATTCCTAACTTGGAAATAATCAGTTCCTCTTAACCGCAATGGCTGTAGGGGACCTAGCCCTCGAGGCTTTGGTCCAGGTGGTGAAGATAATGACTGTAAAGCTTTGAACTTGTAGCCAATGGTGATACACGGATGGGGTCAAATATGAAACAGGAATGGAAAGGTTTTGCATGGATAATAGTGAGATGAAGGTCTGTGTCAGTGGATTGATTTTGACTTCTTTAAAAACGGATGTTCCACCAATTCAAAATTAAATTGATATCTTAATTTGATATTAAATTAAAAAATAAATTGCATTCGAAACTTAAAGTAACAAAATATTTTACTTTAAATCTAATTTAAAATGTCTTTATTTATAGTTAAATATGAATCTATTTAAGCAATGGAATTCAATCGGCTAATATATATTTAATTTCTTGTATTTTATTCCTCGGTACATTATGTTCTCTTTTATTTTAAAAATAAATTTGTTACTTCCTTTAAACATTAGTCAAAGCACGAGCTTAGGATTAATTTTTTTTATTTTATTCTTGTATTATAATAATATCATCACAATTGTACATGTTGAATTTTTTTTAGAAAAATACCCTTTCAGTTTTTTGTTTAATAAAAATTTTGTATTTAATAAATAAATAATATTAATTATTTTAATGATTGAATAAATTATTAATTTTTAAATAATTGTGTATGATTCTTTTTATAAGAATAAAATTAAAAAATAAAATTTATTACAAAATTTTAAACTTAAATTGGGATGGAGTTGGGTCCAATGACCAACCTATATCTAGAGAGGCATCAGGTCATGTACACGTGGGTTTGTATGTATCTCTAATTGTAAGCGTGAGCAGGACCACACACAGTCCGGATGGCCCTATGATGAATTTTGTCAGGCAGCTACTTATTGACAGAGACTAGACATCGAATGATTCTCTATCACCATCCCCATTACAGGGAAGCTCAAGTAATATATCGTTTTAATTTGACTTTTTAAATATATATTATTTTAGGATTTGTGTTTCAGATTGATGGTGTAGGTTTATACAAAAATTGTGATTCATATAAATTGATTTGGACACAATTTGACATTTGAAGTGGAACTTTTCTTTTAACTTTTTCTTATTTCACATGAAAGCAAAAGAATATTGTCCATCAATTATTGGTCTGTGGCATCTTATCTTTCTTGTCTACGAACTGCTTTTGCCTACTTCCAGTTCCCTGGGGTCGACAATTGGTTATGGGAATCAATTACCAGTTCCTTTTGTATCAATTTTTTGAAAAACCGAAATGAAATAATACGAATTTTACGTACTAATGATATGTATGTATGTGTGTGTGTGTCCTAAAACAAGTTAAAAGCACTGTTCTCAAGAATTTTGGACTTAATTATAAAATATTTATAACACAATAAAACTAAGAGAGTAAGGTAAATACAAAATTAATTACTCAAAAAGGATTATGAAAGAGAATAAGAAGAGTCAATTCAATGGAAAGGAGAAGTCGCTTAACATGAAATTTACAACAAACACTGAATTGAAAATGACAAGTCTCACAACCACCACAGGTATACCTCGCAGGCTGAGACAACCCAAGGCAAATGCGAACCAAAAACTACTATTCAGAAAGAAACACACGAGTCATATAATTCGTGACACATATCTTCCGACAGTTCTTGCCAAGGTTGTATCACACACTGCTATACCAGCGCCATCGCCGCTAATCAGGTTCCCCTTATGGTGCTATAAATGGCAGGAGAGGAGATGACAGAGAAGAATTGGTCGTCTTACTTACTAGTGCTATGCTGAAAGATGACAGAACTTTTTACAATCTATTACTGGATCTATATCCTAAAAAATATTAGGTGACAAATTTTCTCAATTACAATACTTCGTCATGTTGAGAATACAAAAGGCTATTCTCATTGTCAAGAGGCAGCGAAGGAGGAGTTCCGGGCGGGATGGAAGCTGCGCCATTCTCACCAGCACATACACACAACGCTTCTGCGTCCCTGAGTGTGGCATCCAGGTCAATGTGGCAACTGAGCTCATTAATGAATTTCAGGAGGGTATCGAAATCCATCTGCTCCTCCATTATCTTATTTCGATGACGTTTCAGGATTGCGACGCATACATAAAGGTGCAGGTGCTCAGACAAATAATGGGTCCATAACACTTCCCACAAACGCATTGTTTGCCCGTATTCAAATTCCCTGCAATTATATTGTAAAAGGATGAAGTCTTGCACACATCGTCAGAAAACAAAAAGATGTAAAAAACTAAGAAATAGTAAAATTACGGACGATAACAATAAAGTATCCAAGTATGGTTAATCCATCTGAAACTTTAAATGAATGGTTTGCTGATTAAACAGAAAATTCTCAGTATCAAAATGACGTCAAACATCTAGAATACCAGTTGTAAACAGCATTAGCGATAAAACGTTTTTAAGTTTTTGTGCAAAGGCATCAAGTAGTTCCCAAAGGCTTGTTCCTACTATTTTCTGTTTCTTTTTTTTCTTCCTTAAACTTCTACATAAGTTGATGCCTTAGAACAAGTAGGCGGATGTACTTTATCTACGATAGAAAATATAGCATAAGAGCAAAATTGTTTACAACTATTAAGGAGAATCTCTAGATGAAGCAATCTCACCTTTTGAATTGTATTAAAATCCAACGGAAACAAAAGAAGTAATTCAAACAATCATTCTTGCTAAAGTAGTTGTGCAATGGTCTGTCTAGCAACTCCACCAGCTGCAATAAGGAAAGCCAAAAGTAGGAACTCAGAACTAACCAGTCTTTCCATCAAATCTTATATTAAGATATAGCTTACAAAACTGACTTCCATTTTTAAGATCCTACACCATTTCTGGTGGTGTATCATTTATAAAGTTTGAGAATTTGTTAATAAATACAACGTAAATTATAGAATACTTCAGTGACAACAAACAGTAAACGCTGTAATAGTTCCATCAATAGGGTGTCTAATTTAACCAAGAAAAGCACGAAGATCTAGCACCAATAGAGAAAACGAGAGACCTTGGACAATGCAAAAAGTTGGGTGTGCATTCCATTTTGATCACGATTAAAGTTGGGTCCAAGCCGTTCCATCAATGCCACGAAACACCAAAATGATTCGGATTCATCCTCCATCACAAACAAAATTGGGGACAGTAAATCACTCATTCCCTGCAATATATGGACACAATATAACACACAATCCCAACTTCAACCCCAACAAAGTACACAAAACAGGAAGGTTAAGCACCATGCATCTGAGTATTAAGCAATCAAAAGCAAAAAATCAGTGCTTTTCGAAGAGTTCAAAAGATCAATAAGACAAAAGAAGAAACAGAAGAACTTATATCCAATAAAGGGGAGCTACTCTTTGTTATTATAGATCTTCACTTTTATGTAGGAGGAACTCCGACTCTATTTTCTGAAACGCTTGCTAGCTTTTAATCATGGTTTGGATTCTCATGGTGGCGTTTAATGTTAATCAGCTCAACAAAGTTACAAAACGATTAACCAAAAAAGGAGGCCATTCCTAAAAGGTGGTGAAGTGAAAGGGACTGCATATGACATTGAAAACTTCAGCATTCTCCTATCATTTGATGAAACAAGTAACTTAAATTATTAAATGCACAAAATACTCTATAAGAAACATGGACCAGATCCAAAGTTATGATATCAAAAATTATGATAATGTACTTTAAAGAAATTACAACTGCATATACTCATGTTAGACATACCATCAAAGATGACAAAGAAATTACCTGACAATAACCAAGATCAAAGTTGTAAAAGGAGTATGTCAATAGAATGTCCCGTAAGATATTTACATTAGGGTTGTCATCGCCTTCATAGAAATACAGCGATCTATCAGTCCTCACCTTAAAGACAAATAAAAACAAATTTATGGAGTTTATATAACTTTTAAGCACAAAATTTCCATCCAATGACAAATAATCTGAAATTGCAGGATAACTGTGATACTCCATACATACCACATCTTTTTCTATGAGGCCTTTCCGTTCTCTAAATTTTGTAAATCTCTTTGCTTGTTCAGGAGAGATACTCTACAAACAGAAATGTACAAAAAAAAAGCCATTAATGCGTTAAGCCTCAATGTAAAGGACTCTTAAACAGTCAATAGAAAGATGAAGCCATTTGCATCAATATCAGCGAGTTGATAAAGAAGTTAACTGTTAGCAAAAAAGCCTCAAGGATTAAAACAAACCTGCCATTGTTGTTTTATTGTCTCATACTCTATCTTTTTAGTGGATCGGTAATACTCCCTCTCTGCATAGGTTGAATCGTATGAATGGTATCCCAACAACAATGCCCATATCTGGAATCAATACCCAAGTTTTATGAATAAGAAAAAATACCCAACCAACACCATAACCTTCTAAAACATGGTTTTCCATATCTATTCAGAACAGACCTCTCTCCGCAATTCATGCTCAATTCCTCCATAGAATATTCTTTTCCTCACGGAATTCGAGTTTGTGACTCGTCCTTCAGAGTCCAAGAAAGCTGCCCACTACAAGTACACAACGGAGTGAAGAACAGATCATGGAGCATAGTTTTCGAAGTATGTCCTCAAAAAATACTAGAAAAATTCTTTTTTTAGGAATAGCTTCATAATAGCAGCGGCCAAGTTCAGTTTGAAATCAAACAAATGATCAGCATTTGTTAAGATAAAATCTCTATCTCATGAACTTGGAGAGACTTTTCCTATGAAAACCACTTCCGAAATTTAACCTGCATATGTAAAACAAACCAATGCACATAATGTACAGACACATGCCTTGAGAAGGGGTGGATATGTGTCACGACCTGAATGGGCACGTGACCAAGTTGCCAGTTAGAGTCGCCGGTGGTGAAGAATAGAGGAAGATGATGATTTCGTGAATAGTAACCTTTAGGGAGTGAAAATGAAGAATTCAAAATATGGGGGTGGAAGAGAGAGAAGAGGGTGAGAGATAAAGGAGGGTTGTACAATATGATAAATGTGAAGCTCTTCACTTCTGCTAAGAAATTTCATTCACATAAATAATAACACAAATAGACCAGAGGGTCCAGAAAATGATATGAAAAGTACAGCAGATATCTTCTCGGAAAATGTCCGCAGTGAATGCATCAGGACTCACAATTGATACTCCTACCAATTAATAGTTGAAAAATAAATCACCTTCAGTCAAAGAACAATTACCTCTTCAGGTCCTAGGGGTGGCTGTCGCGGTTTTCCCCATACAAGTGTCACCTTGTCAAACTGCCAAAATGAGATAAACGAAATATTACTCCTATGTTTTCAGAAAAAAGAGAAAACTTCTTCATGCATTCATCAAGAACAAAACATATTAACAATAAAGGTTCTCTAGTTGTGCTAGCTGCTGAGAACTATGAAGTAATAAACAAGAAAATGTATACCTGCTATTTTATTATGGTGATACTATTATTAAGTTCACGTAAATCATTTGGAAGAAAAAATGAAAACCAATCATAATGTATGTAGAACGAAGTACTACAAAGATGTAAAGCCTAATATTTAGCAGTTGGAACAATTTTATTGTATGTGCCCCATTCATAGCCATAAGACTACTATTATCGTAGCAACACCACAGACCTGGCAGTAAACACCTATTTACTTTGAAGTTCACAAATTTGGTTCAACTATTAGTACTTCATTACAGCAAGGTTTCTATTTCCATCTTGTAATTCATTCAGAGAGAGACAGAAGAGAATTGAAAAAGATAACGGAACAAGAGTCGAGCAAAACAATCATGTTTTAATCCTGTTGACAACAAAGATCAGCAATATATTCATGCTATCCTTCATTAATGCCTGCAAAATCTAAAATCTCTATATAATAGAATGATTTGCTGCACTAAGATCAACTTCATTGATACAGAAAAGAAAAGCCAGAGAAAAAAGTTTGCACACGTGATTTTTAACTGCCAGCAACAATGTCAACAAGCTCACACATTAAGGCCAATAACACGGTAGCGTAAAATGCATATTGCGATGTGATAGCAACTGATTATATGCAAATGTGTATCAGTACTTTCTACCTATCTAAACACACACTCATTACAACAATCATATATCCTACATATAAAACTGAGACAAATGGAAAAAAGTATCAAAGACAAAGGGTTATTGAATACATCTTAACTCCCTGTGCCCACTAAGAATAAAAGACAATCTATTAGACGACACAAATACTTACCTCCAGAGGATCCGCAGGAGCAGAACTACCATCAGGTATTTTCTCTGCATACTTGGATGACTTCTCTGGAACATCAAAAGAATTGATTGAGGTTCTCCTCTCAATAGCATCAAATTCATTGGTATGATTTTCACGGAACAGTTGTGATGTTGTTTCCCGGGCAAATTTGGTCACAAGAGAAAATTTTTCGAGTACTTGGATAGATAGATCTCGAGTGGGATCTTGAGCCTTCTGCCTGTGTCTTCCAACTCGAGGAATAGCAGGACTTTGATCATATATGACACCGTCATTCCTCCGTTGACTTTCATAAGATGGAGATCCACCAACTGAGGATGGCACACTCGCACTAGAAACAGCCCTGGGAAGCTCCAAAGATGACAAAGTTCTCTGCAACAAACAATTAGGCATGACACATGAATTATAAATCAAGGAAAACAAAAAACACAATAATTCAGCAAAAGAATCAAGTCAGCTCCTAAAAAACTATGATAACCCACCAGAGGAACCATGCCACAAACAGTGAAAAATGTTTGCACGTGTACAAGTGTTCCAGTTAACTTTGAAAAGCAATTGAGAGGATTAATGAATGGCTATGACCAGTTTTATCACAAAGTCAACAAGGAAAACAACAATTCTTTGAAGAAAACAGACAAATGTCTCAGTAGACACACACCTGGAGAGGATTCTCAAAATCATTTACAAGAAATACATTTGCATCTTCTTCTGACCTGGAAGAGAAATGAAACAAGAAGATTACAAAGAGTGGCATCACAGCATCAGTAATGCTTGACTTGCTCGATAAAAATGTAGGCACAAACAGCAATATCATCCTTGCACTCAAAATTATTTCAACAAAGGATTTTCCAAAATGGTCATAACAAAGACATCATAGCTACACTTAATGACAAAATAGCTAGCATGATGATGTTCTGTAAAATGTGAACAAGATATTATACCAAATTTACACAGCTGCTTGAACCTTTGATAAGAAAATCATTACAACCATTAGTGTTAGTCTTCTGACCACTCAAAATATAATGTAGTGAAATAATAATTCTCAACAACTTAGTCCAAAATTTTCCCCTTGCTCAGAGTACCAAAACTAACAATCTGATCAACCCCTATGCTTTCTTTATAAGTTGATCATGCAACAAAAAAGTGTATCCGTAGAACAACCATCCACTCAAAGGAATCCATGAAAAAAGAAAGAAGTAGAGATTGAAGATGAAGGCAATGCACACTAAACAATAACCAACCTCACAATAAAAACATGCTGCTTTACTGTAGCAAGAAACTCTTTGACGCCTCCATTGTAGAAGTAAAGAGGAGGGAATGCCAGTCCTGCAAAATATTTTCTAATTTAATATATCTGACGGACAAACAACAAGGTATACACCTCAATTCGTGTTAGTTTGATTCAATTTTATAATTATGTTTTGATGAACCTTAAACAGTTACATTCATTTATTTAAGAAAGGAAATAACTCTAACAGTCTGTTGTTCAGATTTCAAGGAACAACTGAGACGTGCAGATATTCAATTATTGCCAGATATATCCCTTAACGTCAAACGAGAACAACTGTCATTGATATCACGAAATAATCAAACATGTAGTATGTGTTTCTCCATGTAAGACAAACTTCAAAATGAGTGTAGCATTAATATTACCGTCAGCATCCTATTTATGATCAATCGCACAGAACACACCATAGCTAAAAGAGACAACAGGATACCTGAGGACAAAACGACAATTATGTATTGCCACCCAAGAGTTGGAGTGTGACGACGGATGGACCGCACCTCCGAAAATGGCACTGCCCTGATTGTGTAAAGGTTCCTATCTACATGAACAAACAATAAAAATAAAGAAACAGTTTCAGAACCAATTCATTACCGCACTAAGTTAGGTCAATTCATTTCCTCATTTCTTAAACTCAGAATAATTCGATCGGTTTGCAGATGTTTAAGAACAGCCAACCTTTCTCCGAGAGCCTCGCATTAGAGCTCTGACCTTTATACGGAATCCAAGTCTGAAGAAAAAAATGTAAGTAAAACTTTTGGAAATGCAAGGAAAAGCACGTTTTAGGAAAGGGCCAAAACAGAGAGATGCGAAATCCGCCAAAGTCGAAGTCTCACCATAAAGAGAGAAGAACCTTGCTTAATCAGCTTCAATCTACCGCTGATCCTCTCGGACGCGTACTGAGTCGGATGAATCGTGACATTATCCTTCAAATATACCACTTCTGCGCCGTCCGGCTCGCTTCTCTTACCGCTATCGCTCCTAGTCATCATCACGCTCGCCGATTCCTGCAATCGCGATAATCAATTAATCAAACAACAGCCATAAAATCGGAACCAAATACTCTAGTTCATTCAATTCCTAATCAGACACGTACTCAAACCTACAGATTGCGTCAATCATATCGAACAAACAACATAACAAATTCCATAAAATGAATGCTCACTTGCTGTATAGAGGCTGCGTAGTCCGCGTCGTCTGATAAATCGTGGAGCTCCGATTCTTGCATCGCCGGAGATTTCGCCGGAGATCGTCAAAATATATAAAGAGAGAGCAGTGTTGATTTTTTATTCTATTTTTCTTAGAGAAGAAGGAATGGAAAGAGAGCGAGAGAGTGAGATTGGATTTTGGAGTACTGCAAGCTATGGGCCGTTACGGAGAGTCGTTAACTCCGTGTTTGGCTCCTTTACTCTTTATATTTCATCCACTTTTATTATCACTTACTTATTTTCTCTTCATAATTTTTTATAATTTATAAATAATATCTTTTGGAGTAAATTATTTAATAAAATAATAATTTAAATTCTAAGTCCCCATTAAATGATACTTATATTAAAATTTCTCGTTTTTAAAGTAATATGCATATGCATATGCATATTTTTCCAGTTAAGAGCAAGGCTGCCTTGGAGCTGTTGCAATCGTCTTTTGTCCTATGTGCTTAGACATAAAGGCCTACCATACTGAATACTTCATGCAATACGAGTGATGTAAACAGCTTATAAGGTCTTAGTACTTGTCATCTATTGCTTCGTAATTAAGTTTCACATAATTTAATATCTAAAATAAGAATTCTGGAACCTAATACATTATTTTATATTAATAATTTGATATAGAATATTTTTTTACAAACATTTTATTCGGATTTCATAAAAAATAAGTGTCATAACATTAAAATTATTTCAATTAAATAATTATAATTTAAGAGTTTTTTAATTTTAAATTTGTAATCTTAAATTACAATAAAAGAATTATAAGTTATTTAAATAGGGAGGTACATTAAAATTAAAAAAATAATTTACATATCCACGTGTCCCTAACTCAGACAGTACCTTCCCTCTCTCATCTTGCCCTCTGTACGAAGGCTCCGCGTTCCTGAAGCTAAGTACCTTCACTAACAAGCAACGCACACCTTCACTAACAAGCAACGCACACGTACAAAGTTTAGGCAACAGAGTCTGAAGCTTTCCCGGAAAAGGAAGCTGAAGCCTGAAAGTAGTAGTAAAAGATATGAGCGAGGAGAGAGTACTCCTAGTACTGTATTCGATATGAGCGAGGAGAAATTACTAGAAGAAACTGGCCAACCACTTCGATCATTTCCTGAACAATCAGAAGAAGAAGACGTAGACAGTTATTAAGGCGCGAAATGAAGATCCTATGGATCTTAAAGACGCTTGCCATTTTTTATATGGCGACTGCTGGTAATGACAGGCTCGTTTTCAATTATATTTATATGTTTTTTCATTTCCTCTGTCGTTTTTGTTATTCAATACTGTTTCTTTGGTTTGATTCTGTTTGTTTCTCGTTTCCTTCAATAGAAAGTTTTTTGTAGGATGTGAATGTGCGATTTTGTAACCGTTTGTGGTATCTAATCTTGTCGATGTTTGGATGGCGAGAAAATAAACAGTCGAGATTTAATTCATAGGAAGGAATTTCATATAAATATGCCATTAATTTGGATATCATATAAATATGCCATTAATTTACACTACCTAGGAGGCTAATACTATAGCATTGTTAAAACAGAAAAAGAATTACCTTGCCTTTGATTTACTGCTTATCCAGCCATTATTTCTATGTATTTGAATGTGAATCTAATTGTGCATTAAAATTTTTATTTCGTGTGGACTTGGATATCAATATGACTTCAGTTTCACAGACAATTCAATGACACTTTTCCTGACACCAGCATTTCCAACTCTTTTACCTAGTGGTTTTTTTTTTAAAATTCAAAGGAAGTAGTAGTAACAACAATTACAGACATAGTCGTGGGGTAGCAACACCCAATATATCAGCAAGAATATTACTTAAACAACCTGGAGGAGGGGAGGATAAAGAAGTTACTCTCCTACTAAAATAAGTGCCATAGTTTGCTAGCCAATTCGCACATCTATTGCTTTCCTTGTAAAAAGCCATAACCCAAATCGGGAGAGAAGGTTCAAAACACCTTGGACAATAGAGCTTGTGGCCATGTTCTTTGTCGAAGAGGAAGACAACGTATGGATCACAACCAAGGAATCTGTTTCCAGCTCAACCCTCTGAAATCTCAGGTCCCATGCCAGTAGTAAGCCATTGCCAAAATTCAGCTTGCAGGGATGAACTGTGCCCAATGTTCTAGACAAAACTACCAAGTCACTTTCCTGTGCTGTCTCTGATCAGGAACTCTGTCGCGCACCCAATCATGTGGCGGTGGTGACCATCCCACTAGCTGCTCTATCCGAATGCTAGTTCCTACGACCACTCGACTTTGTAACTCAAGGGAATTGTGAATCCATTGGACATATGCAAGGATATCTTGCTTGGTTTCCCAGGCCACCAAAACTGGGGATTAAAAAGGGTTTGGCTCCGCGAACACCAAATAAACCAACAGGTTACCCCAAAATGGTGGGCCAATCTTGACCAAATACCTGCCATTTACTTTGTAGGTTTAGTTTCATCCATGTATGCAGATCTTAGGAATAAAAAGTGGCTGAAACACTAGACGGTAGTAAAGATAACCATATCGTTTTGGCCTTGGCACAATCCCGTACTACGTGGAGACAATTTTCGATTTCGCAATAGAGGTAAATAGCTACTGTCCGTAGCGATATTGTAATACTCCACTCTCGCAAGACCCGAACCCAACATTGATGGATGATATCTGAATTCGTATCCCGCAAGGATGGATTGCTACAACACTCAATCACTCAAAAATCGGTATAAATATTTTTCTTTTGTTTTGAACCACAAACATGATAAGCAAAAAGCCATAACCCAAATTGGGCTCCACTTTATTTCATAACCATTTTGAATTAATACAAAATATTTACAATAGCCATTTGGCCCTTTCATATTTACAAATACACTTTAGTTGTTTCGGAATACAATTTTATACAAAAAGTTGCGAAATAAACAATTCAATACAAATTAAGGAAATGAAATGCAGACACGAACTGATCCCGACCTCTATCCTTAACTTGTATGTTGTAGGCATACTTCCGTTGGCCTAACGGGGTATTCTTCTGATCCTGAAAAATAATTGCAAATTTTGGGTGAGTTTTGCGAACTCAATGAGTGACCATCATCGATGGCTCACTCAGTCACAGAACACATACTCACATAGCATTACATATTTCACAATTCACATTCAATATGATTTAATCACTCAATTATGCATATGCAGTGCACATGAGACTCACTTTTTATTTCTTAATTTGTTGTGACCGAGTGCCTAAACTGTCCCATATAGGGCTCATTGAACGTAGAGCATGAGGCTCTGAATCACTTTTTTTTTATACGTTGAGCTTTAAGCTCTGATCGGTGGCTACTACGATCACAACTGCCATTATCTTTCATGCATTCATGTGATAGAATGCAGCACTCACATTTGCATATTCAATCACTATCCCATATCATCGGACCTTAGTCCGGCATTCAACATTAGAGTTGAAAATTCACTTTTTCATTTGTATGCATATGCACTTTCAGAACACATGTAAAATCACATTTTGTACACTTAGTTCATCTCATTCACATTCAAGTAGCACTTCAGTATCCAAATCATCGGACCTCCTGTCCGGAAACCACAATTAAACACATTCATTTCATAATCACTAAAGTCATAACATAATTGAAACAAACAA
>JAOQMS010000007.1:30813347-30844619 GCA_027563885.1 Erythroxylum longipes
AGGCACTTCCTTGGTAATTAAGTGCCCTAGCCTCTCTAGACATAAGACGAAGATGTAGGGAGATAGTGGATCGCCTTGTCTGATTCCACAAGTGGGAAAAAAGGTGTCAGAGAGTCACCTTGCCAATTCACCTGCATAGAAATAGACATGACACACTTCATGATTAAGGAGATTAAATCGTTCGGTAGCCTAATGTTGATGAGTGTGTCTTGAATGAAATCCCAGTTCAGCCGATCATAGGCTTTTCCAGATCTACTTTTATAGCCATATACCCACGTTGACCCTTAAGCTTTCGCATGGAGTGAAGAACTTCTTGGACTAGTGTTGGACCCTGAAACTTTTCTTAGAAAATTTCGAGCAGTACATGAGAAGTATGGATAGGTTCATGTTTTGCTTCGGTGATTTTGGTAGTGAGAGACTATGAAATGGGAACAATTAGGGTAAAAGTGATGAAGAACACGTATATATATATGTGTATATATGTTCTTTTATTGGTGTTCATAATTAATCATGGACTATAATATCTTTATAGATGATATAGAGTTGAAAATGAAGTTGATAACTGGGTGCAGTACATTAGTGGATGAATGTAAAAATTTGCCTTTGTACTTAAGAGGAAAATCTGGATTTATCTAGGCTGAATTGGATGAAGTTACCTTCTTGGAAATTGTAGATTATTTTTCTAGCTTTCCAATGATATATAACATGAAATTTTTGGACATCGGAGTCGAAAGTTAGGATCTTTACGAGTGAAGATGTTTAGAAGTTTAGAGGAATAGAAAGGAGAAGTATCATCTATGCTGACGTTAGAACACAGAGGAAAGGAGGAATAAATAGTAGAAGTATCCTCTGTAATGACGTAAGAACACAGAGGAAAGGATGAGCAGAGAGTTTTCTATCATTGCCTTGGCTTTCATGCATATCCTTGAGTTGCAGCTTGAGGAGTTGCTCAGTGATCCTTTCCTTCTTCTTATGCTTCTCTTCGTATGCTTGCAATAATCTTCTTTGGCTGAGATTGCACCAGAAATCTTTTCAAAGACATCATCATCTAATGCATGATAGATGAGGTAGAGAGCTTTCTTGTCTTTTTTTTCTTGAATCCTTCAATGTTGACTTTTGATTTTGTGTAAGAGCATCTTCATTTTCTGACTTGCTAAAGTTGTTATCTATGATATCCCAAATATCGTGCGCTTCAAGGAAGGCCTTCATCTTGATACTCCAGTTATCGTAATTGTTGTTGTTAAGTGTCGGAACTTGGAAGGATGCCACACCATTTACCATATTGCTCACTATAGCAAGAATTTGAAAATTCTGATCGCGGACAAATTCCGAACGTTGAAAAAACTTTAGAAAGGACTTGGTCAAAATTTGAAACTTCAGTCAATGATCAAAGTCAACCCTAACCCGGTCAACGTCAACGTCAACAACTTTGACGGCTTGGTCAAACAGCTCAAGTAGCTAGGTTAGTGGCTCGGTCAACAGGCTTCACGGCTTGGTCAACTCGGCCCCTACTCTGCTGGACTTGCCTCCAACTCAGCTCAACTTCGTGAGTTGACTTACTTTTTGTTAGCAACATTCTAGTGGCACGTGGCGGCGCATCAGACCTCCAATCGGAGTGATTCTGGAGGTGTTGGATTCGTCACGTTGAGAAATTCGATTTGATATATTATAGTGTATACTTTAAAATAAATTTTCAACTAGTTTTAATTTGATACTATTTTGTCGGAGATGAAACACTCACACAAACTTCTTACTCAAACTCAAGAAAATATTACAAAAACATTCTCACTCGAGATATTACAACTCACTCAACTTTGCTTCTTTGCTTCTTTAGAAGTTCTTTCTCCTTCTTGATTGTTAAACCAAACTAAAAAAGGATATTTATACTTGTTATAAACCATCCTATACCACAGAAATACATTAATCTAAAATTATAATAATTATACACATTATTTTTGTCCAACCTTCTAACAATAATTTAAGTAACCAAATGATCAAACAATAATTTAAGTAACCAAATGATTAAACACTAGAAGATTATAAGGAGAAGGCTTGTAGTTTTGGACCTTAATTATAGACTTTGACTCCAATAAACAAGTTTATATTCTCTACATCTGCTCCGTCTGGATCTTATGCTCATATCAGCGTCATATTGCTATCCACCTCGTGCAGAACAATTTACATTTAGATCTGCCACAGCACTGATCTGATATCTGATTTTGTGACATTTTTCAGTTTCTGATCGATGCTTCTTTTTTGCGTTATGCCTTTTCTGATAAACTACTTCGTATTTCTGAACGCTTCACTTAATT
This sequence comes from Erythroxylum longipes, assembly GCA_027563885.1. NCBI lineage: Eukaryota > Viridiplantae > Streptophyta > Magnoliopsida > Malpighiales > Erythroxylaceae > Erythroxylum > Erythroxylum longipes. Next base: position 30,815,660 of record JAOQMS010000007.1, read on the forward strand.
CGATCAGCTATCACGAAGATAATCTGTGGTAATTTGAAGGTGGTAGTTCTTTGTTTTTATTATTTTGACCGGTTGCATATCGGAAATAGACCTTTGGAACTAAAATGAGGAGTCTTGTGAGATGAAGTGTATAGATCCACTGGTTCAACGTTGTGCTCAACAATGTCCAAAGTATTCTGCATACTGCTTTATTGCTTATAATGTACCAAGTAGCAGCTTTTAACACCTTTGCCTGTTCGATACTTTCCAACCAAAATGATTATGGAGCTAACTTTTCATTTCTTTCAAACAGAGATACAAGTTTATAATGCTCCTAATGGGTGGGCAACAACAACGTCCTCTTCTTGGGGCCACAAGCCAGGTTACTTTGACAGATGAAGATAGCTCGCAACACGCACCGATTGAGATATGAGACATTTTAATTGTGAGACTACGCAAGCAACTTTAATTATAGCAGTGTCAAAAAAAAAAACAGAAATGTTCGACTCTTGCAGGTGGTTCAATTCTGTTAACGTTTATGTCCTTTTAAGAAAAGAAGATAGCTTGCTTATGATTCACTTCAGCTAAGTAGTAAATGCTTCTCCTCCTTCTTTATCTACTTTTTCATCAACTTTACTACTATGAAAGACTTCACTGCCACGAGAACGTTTTAAGATATTCTAGGAGACTAAATTGGCTGCAAGAATGGACAAAAGTGTCTCTAGCACTCTATGTGGGTGTGTGTGAAAGAGAGATAGAGAGAGGAAGAGAGACTTTTTTAGCAACTCGAGTTCGTAGAGACTAGAGGAGGTGTCTTTCTTGTCTCCACACAAGTGAATCTGACCATGTTGCTATCCATGATTGAAACATACCTATAGTCTCTTTCACATATCCAAAAGTTCACTTTCAATATTTTTGCAATTTCTGGATCCATATTTCATGCTAAAATCGCACCAACCGACCCCCATTAAACCCGGATACTATGCTCTTTACTTCCCATTACGTAAAGCAGCTATGCAAGTGGACAGCCAAACAGATAATAAGCAAAATGTAGGAAAAAAGTGCTTTTACTTAGATTGCTTGGAGTAACTCATTTCCTTCTGATATTGATTGGATATCCATTCTCTTCTTAAAATTAGTGTTCCTTAAAGCTAGCATGTGTGCTGCTTTTTCCACAGTCTTTAATCACTGGTTAGACTCTGTTGTTTTGACCCTGTAATTCACATCTTTTTAGTTTCTAGTAAAGGTCTGCATACCATTATATACAAGCTTATATTCCTCTTTATATGCTCAAACATCATTTTCATCGCACGCTCATAACAGCTTCTGTCGAGTAACTATGACAAATGAAAACAATTAACCATACAAAAGAAGCCAAAATCATCATCACCTAGTCCAATTACTGAGCTTATCTTCAAATTTGAGGATGAGGCTCAATTCCTTTTGTAACAATCTTTATCATTGTGATCGTTATAGACTAAAAAATACTCTTAGATATCACACAAAAATTATTTGTCAATATGCAGAAGTAATTTATTTTATATTAAGCAACAAAATTATTAACTTAATAATCATATAATTAGTCCAAAAATAAAGAAAAAGATAGATAAACTCCTAGGATGTGGTGAGCAAAGAAGGGGGGAATGGCATCATGAGTATGCGAGAGATAGAAACAAAGAAATGAGGCTTTAAGAACTAAAGGTCTTTCACATTTCCCAAAAGCTTCGATTAGAAGAAGAATAAGAAAAAGAAGAAGAAAGTTTGAGTCTTTAAAGGAAAAACTAAAAGGATTAGACAAAAACCAAGAAGGGCGTTCCCTAGTCCAACCTTAAGGCAGGGCTGCTTTATCGCCGGTGTCTCCGCTTGCTTTGGTGATGTTGTCTTTTCAATTTGTGGTTTGTCTGTTGAAAGAAAGGTGAATCATATTTGTACGTACCTTGTAATTTACCGAACCTTCTTTTCAAGACAATCCTTCGCTGACATTCTGCATTACTGTTCCCAAGATCGATCTTTTTCTCTAGACACCTGGCCTTTGATTTGACCTCCTTCAGTATCTAGTACGTAAAGCTTCTTAATTTGGGTACTACCAGTTGGCTTCTACACTTCGTGAAAAGGGTGCTTCTAAGCTTATTGGAGAAAGTTCCGTTCTTTAGCTTAGTTGATAGACTCATCCTTTAGTATCATATACAGGATAAGACTTGCAAATCAGGGATTTGTTTAAATTAGTCATATACCTGCAACAGCGATATACAACTCATTTTATTGCTACTGTTTATCAGCTGACTATCTCGTTCACTTTTATGCATCACCAGGTTTAGTCAGATACGAGCATGGGTTAAAGGGTTTGGTGGTGCTAAATAGTTGCTCTTGTACAATGATAAGGGAGTTGTTTTTGAAGGCCTTTTTAGTTTGGTGGAGACCAAAATTTTTGGAGGTGCATGCGTTAGATTTTATTGAGTACAATCTAAGCATGGCAAACCCTAAAAAGTAAGCTGCTCCCCTTGACATCATTCCACTCACCTTCTTCACCTTCCCATCCCGAGGCAGAAAGCCACCACTATACATATTCTCTGTCTCTCCATTCCGTTTGCCTCATTACTCACTCCCAGTACTGCTTCTCCTGAATCTCTCTCTTCCGGACTGGTCTAGCTAATTGCTACGTATGTGTTCCGTCCATCTAGTTTCTTTTACAAGTTTAACTAGCTCTATCATCTTTTATCATTGCCTGCTAGTGCATTGTCCATGGATATTGGTGAATGTTTTCTTCATTACTCCTGACCATCCACCTTGCAAGAAATCTAGTCAAGTTTGTTGATTATATGGTCTTTTGTGGTTTAGTATAATAAAATAGAATAGAGAGACCATTCTTTAACTAGTCCAGCTTTAACCTTTGCTTTGTAGATCCTGAATCATGTGTCATTCTGATACAATATACTATTTCAGATTAGGAGTTGACTAATGCTGAATATAGAGTGTGCCCTTTATTTCTTATTTTCTGGTTTATTGTTTTCTCCTGGTTCTTGTGTGTTTATGTGTCTAATTATACTTCTCTTTTAGTATTAACGAGATGACTTCTATATATTGAACATATTATTTATAATTGTCCTTAAAGTCGCTTGACGTTATGGTCTCAGTTCATGGAATATAAAATTTCATAATTCCAAAGATCCCCCTTATTACTATAGCCATAACCACAGCTACTACCATCTTTTTCCCCACCAAGAGATAGTCCCTTCGATGCAACATATGGACCATATCCAATTATATACAACACTTTTTTAACTACACTTTTCTAATCCTCTTTTGGTTGGTAAGTGGTACCAAGTAAGCCACAGCAGCTTCTGCTCAAAACCTTTAAAATGTATCAAATGAGGTTGATGAACATGTGCATGCATGGTATTTCAGTCTCAGGTTTGGTCTTGACAGTGAACCCTTTTTGCTTTGTGCAGAAGTGAACGTGGTGGATGCTGGGGATAAGGGAACCAAAGGAAAAAAGCGATATTGGTGAGGTTCAATCCGAAGACGGATTAACAGATACAGTTGTATAATACGATCTCAGATTGAGCCGCGCCAATATCACTTTATCTAGCAGCCACTTTCCTTTTCAAAGTCACGCACCATCATCATCGTCGTCATCATCAGTGTAGCTTCTTCTCCTTTGCTCTATGCTCTATATAGCTATCTTAGTCCCTGATGGTAAGTTTAAAACCTTATAGACAGTTTTATATACAATCAGAGTACGTTCTTCTTTACTCTCCTGTCTATCTGCTGCAGAAATTTTGACCGTCTTCTGTTTTCCTGGTTTTTGGGAATTTCTGTTAGGAGAACAGGTATGCTTGTAATTCATAAAACAACTTACTTATTAAATTAAGAAATATTCTCTTTTATTTAAAAAATAAATTAATAATTTTTATTACCGTTATGCATACCAAATATTATTAACAAAATCATGAGGAGCTACCTGTTGTTGAACTACATTTTTTCACTTAACTTGTATATGTTCAACTTACACAATTTGTTATCTAAGGAAGACGAAGGAATCGGTTTAGAGACCACCATTTTGACCATTTTGGTTTCTAAGTAGAGCATAACAACCAACAATCTCCGTTTCTAACGATAAACCAACCGCTTAATATAGGAATATGCTACTTGGCTGCCTCACAACCTACTTCTTGATCTAGGTTTGGAACCCTAACCATCAACCGTTTAATATAGGAATATGCTACTTGGCTGCCTCACAACCTACTTCTTGATCTAGGTTTGGAACCCTAACCCTAATTTTAGTACTCACCACCAGAGCTTCTTCTTTCAATATTCTACTACGTTCTGGGAAATATAGGTTGTGCTTCTTCTTCACGTTACGAGGTAAAAAGAGAGGCACAGGGTGTCAGATTATCTTCGTATCAAGATACTAACACACAAAAACTGTTATTATTACCTAAGCATGGATGATATTCAGCCGGGTTTGGAAAGGAAATGCCTATGGTTTGAACTCTCGCCTCGATCTTTCAGATACAGAAGGCTTCAGGAACACTTCAAGTTTTCTGTAATTAGATTGAACGGTTCTTCTTTTGGTAATGATTCATCATGTTTGTGAAAGTAGTTTATGCTAAGCTTATCTGCGTAATCGCTAAGATACGTTTATTTTGATTTCGTTTAATGCATGTAACATAGAAGTGGAAGTTGTGTTGAAGGCCACCGTGCGAGACCTTAAACAGGCGGTGGAGAATGTATTTGCGAATTCGACAGAAGAGGATCAGATAGACATTTCATGGTATATACAGAGTGTTTATTCATGGCGGAATGTTAGAACTGCCTGGACTCTTGGTTATTTTAGAGTAAATGTTTTGTTAATCTATCCTATGTACTACAGAAATTTGAGAGTTTGAAGCGTCAGTGAGGAAGGTTTCTCTGATTTTTATGCTGATATCCGCAGGTCGCATGTATGGAGTTATTTCTTCTTGTGTTACGAAGGTCAAAAGCTAGTTGATGACAATGTTTATGTTCGATCTTTCGGGATCAAAGACGGCGATCAGGTGCTGAAAAGTTTTAACTTACTTTCAACATGCCACTAATGCATATATAGGACATATCATAAAAAAAGGAACTTTCATTGAAATTTAAGCATTTTTTGACGTTTGCAGCTCCATTTTGTCCGACGTTCAACCGTTGAAAACAACCCACCAGATGCAATTGCAGAGGAAGAGAATGCCGCTTATGGAGTGCTTTTTACGAGCTTACGTGATTTGTAGAAAGGTTTGAACTTTGAAGCTAACTGAAAAGGGAACTTTCTGAATTACTTTTCAGAGAAGACTATAAATATATGTGCACCAATTTTGGCTGTTCCTACATAAATATATTACTTCATTCATTTTTCAAACAAAAAAAAAAAGACTGTTCCTAGATATGCAATCTTCGACTCCATTAATGATATATTACATGTTATTGTTCAGGTAATGAGTAATAAGGTGCAAGAGACGCTTAACGGTGAAGGTGATGATCATAGATGAAACAAAGTTGAGAACTTTCCTTTCCCACTGTTAAATAGAATAGGGAATTGGTACTGAGGTGAATAAAGGTGTTACAGAATATAGATTTAAGAGCTTAAATGTCTGTACTTTTACGTATATTCTTCTTGAAAGGTTGTGTACGGTTATATTACTGGCCTAAGTTTAGCTGAAGGCATTTAGAGTAATTCACCAATCCACATGCTTTCAGTAGAAGTGAGATGGCTTAAAAATCCAACTTTCACAAGTATTATAGAGATAAGCAATTGTCAACGAAATAAGACCATTGACAAAGTTTCAATTGCCAAAATACCCTCATCTTCAAGTTCTCAACAGGAACCAGGTAAAAAGAATTGGAATCTCGAGAAAATATCAGCAATGCTTCGATGTTTTGAATAAAGTGAGGGAAACAAAATTTACTCGATCTCTGTTGGTCACATCCTGACAGCTAAAATCCCCCTTTTTAATGTTCATCCTGGCTGGCTATGTCAGGTTCTCAATTTGTCAAGTCCTGTTTTGTAGCCAGAATGATTGCTTTTAGTTGAAAAGTTTGCTCTTGCACAGTAAAAAGGATAGCAGACAGGTTGGTGGTAGAGTCATGGCATTCATTGCTGATGAACACACATTCTCGGAAAGGAATTGATGCTGTACTAATCGCATAAATATCTCTTAATTCACAATGAGTTAAAGTTGAATTGGATTCTAGACTGAATGTGACAAGAACACTGCTTTGATGAAATTCATCCCAAAAGGAATCTTTACTGTGTTCTTTCTCGATGTGATTTGTAGAATAAGTTAAAGTTAGATGAGATTCTAAATCTTCTGTACTGGAATAATCCTATTCCATAGTCTTGTTCTTATTTCAGATAGGAGTGGAAAGACGAAAACCAAGTTAATCGAATCGAAAGTAGGACAGATTAAGGATGCAATCTCAAGAACTCCAAGCAAGTTGCATATACCAATCTTATAATTGGAAGTTTTTATATCTAATCACAGTACATAGCTCACTTACATTACAAGCAAATCGCAAGGAAGTTCCATCATCAGCTGTTATCTCTTCTAAAGTAAGGTCTTACAGGAACTGATTTACTTTTCCTCTTCTAGTTACTCTCTGGCTTCCAACGATCTTTGAACACCCCAAAAACCTGAAATGTTCTAATCAAAGAGGGTGAATGAGTGAATTTGATCACACTCATCATCTACAACGCTGCTTTCCTGTATTATTATTCAAGGGATAGTCCTTCATGCTTTTGGATGAAGCATTTGTGTGAAGTTGAGCTCCACCTTCAGATTTCTTCTTTCTCCTTCCCTGTTGTGCTAAGCGGGAGTGACATGATATTGCAAGGTCACTGAGGTCCTGCAATGGAGTCAGAGCCTTCACGACTTCATCCATTGTCGGTCGAGATTTGGGATCCTTACTGAGGCAGTTGTGAGCTAATTGAGAAACTTTCTGAACCCCTTTAAGAGAGTAATTCAACTCCAGGCGTGGATCAACCAGCTGAAACAGCTTCCTTTTGTCAGCTAAGTAATTGCGTGCCCATGAAACGAGATTTTGTTCCCCACTCGGACGTTTCTTGTCCATTGATCTTCTACCTGTTAGAATCTCAAGCAGCACAACTCCAAAGCTGTAGACATCACTCTTGGATGTCAAGTGCCCTGAGTAAAAGAAAATGGATCAGGAACATGATGCTACATATTCTATATCTCAAACTTTTTCATACCTGTCATTACATATTCAGGAGCTGCATAACCATATGTTCCAACAATTCTTGTGGAAACATGAGTCTTGTCTCCCTGAGGACCAGCTTTTGCTAGACCAAAATCGGAAAGCTTGGCATTGTACTCCTGCACAAAAGGAATCCATGTTCAGGATTCTGTTAGAGGACGATATTGTGGGTCGATCATTGCCTGATATTCGATCATCACATACCGAATCGAGCAATATGTTGGAAGTCTTAAAATCTCTATAGATTACAGGTTCTTGACCACCATGTAGAAATGCCAATCCTTTTGCAGCACCTAATGCAATCTTGATTCTGTTGGGCCATGGAAGAGGAATCGTCCCTTCAAAAGTTCAGATCATCAGACAAAAAGTTCATTTTCGAAGCATAACAAATCAAGATTAATGACAATGATAGAACTGATGACAATGTTTGATGGAAGATTATCACAGTCAGTGACAAAATTCAACAACTTTGATTACAAAAAGGGAAAGCAATTGAACTCACTTCTAAAGAGATGATTCTCCAGACTTCCTCGTGTCATGAATTCATAAACAAGCAGCCGTTGATCGTCTTCCATGCAGTACCCGATAAGCTTAACAAGATTAGGATGGTGTAGTTGTCCAAGAAAATCAACTTCTGCCTGCAATATTAGGTAAATTATTACAAATTGTTTCGTTCTAATAAATTTACTAAACCCAAGCAAAGTAGATATTCCACTAACCATCCACTCTCTATGGCCTTGAAGACCATCTGGCTTTAAACTCTTCACAGCAACAGTGATTCCTGATCCAGGCTTTGCTGGTCCTGTCCCATTCTCCTCTATCCAGCCTTTGAACACATATCCAAATCCACCCTCTCCAAGAATACTGTCTGGCCTAAAATTCCCAGTTGCTGATTTCAGTTCTTGAAAGCTAAACTGGAGCAACTCACATGGAGATTTGTTGGCTGTTGGTGGAGGATCAGTGTCCGATGACAGCTCTGAATCATTAGGACATAACTCGCGGTTGCTTGCATTTAGATAACGAGATTCAGTCGCTGCAAAAACAGAATTTCGCAAGTAAAACGTCACACTCTTAACAAGGTTGAAACTTGGCTTTGGCCCTGGTTCAGATTAAGCAGGATATGAAGATATAGAAACATAAACTCGAGCTATCAATTGATTCTGTAGATTAAGAGAATGCATTTCAGGTTTCTCCACCAAAGAGAAAAGAGAAGCCAAAAATTTGCAGAAAAGGATGAACAGTCATGGTTTTGAGATCTGCTACATAACAATCAACTTCACTGTAATTTCTTATAAGAAAACACCTGTAGAGCTTGTCTGAAACTCTAGTTTATCGAGCTTCAGATAGGGAGTTGAACCAGGAACTTCTTCCACATTTAGGCTCAAGCAGGGGTGGGAAGTGACAGAGTGAGAGAGAGACAAGAAGAACAGGACGCATAGATGGAAGAAAGACAAAAATAGAGAGGAAGTATGAGAAAACAGAGGGAGAACGTCTTGCAGATGCGTTTGAAACACTGAATTAAACCAATTTTCACTTAAAATATCAAAGGAAAAAGGAAAAGCTCAGAGCGTGAGCCCAACTCAGACATACCTGCATCGTAAACAAGACTAGTACGAGGGATAGAGTTGGGAGAGTCTCTGGTGGAGGCAGAAGACTTGCAGCCACCTCTAGCTCCTCTTCTGAGAACAGCCCAGCAACCAATTTTATTCTCCATAAAAATCTAATCTTTGGGTTCTGTATCTATATATCTATCATGTATTATCAATATAATTGCATGGAATGTGACAGAGAGACGAGCAGAGATTGGTCATAGTTATGGTTATGAGTGAGTAGAGAAAACAGGCGAACAAGAAACAGAGGAGCGAACAACCAGTGGGGATAAAACGAGGAAGTGAAAATGTTAATGTTGTTTGTGTTGTTACCTCTTCTTATTTGTCTGTTTCGGCAGCTGTTGGAGATTGCAGGTATCATGATCACCATCATCACAGTGTGTACCAAAAGAACTTTTTTTGCCACCACCTTTTGTGTGGGGGATAAGGAATGGATCCCTCCTCTCTCTCTACAGTTTTCAATTCACAAAATTATCAGATGCATTAATATTTAGAAAGTAATTGTGTTAACTTAAGCAACCCATTATGTATTTTTGAGTAAATGATTTAACGAGTCAATGACTCAGAATTAAAATAGAAGAGCATTTGTTTTAACTTGAAAATGATAATGTATATAGTTCTCCACAATTAAAAAGATAGCATTATGTCAATTTGTTCTTAATTTGTTTTGAAGAACTTATCCTTTTCTTGTTTTGTTAGTAACACTAGTAAATCTTTAGTTTTAGTTCTGAAATTTTGAAATATACTCTCAACCTGATATGTCAATACGTGCTAAGATGCAGCCATTAGAGTGAAAAACATATATCTTATGAATAGGTAGAATATGTCAAGCACCTTCATGCATGCAATTAGGCTATTCCTACCTCTAGTTTTCTTCTATCTTCTTAATTTTCCGCTAATGAGAAAAAAAGTAGAGAGTAGAGCAGTGACCCCTCCATGACCCAGAAATGGTGGAAAGATCAAATGCCAATCTTGAGAACTGATGTTTTGCACTTTGAATCCAAAAAGAAACGATAAAAAACAGGGGAATAAAAAACAGAATGGCATTCCTGCTGACATAGAGGATCTGATGATAAACAAGACAGAAAAACAACCAACCATATATGGTTCTATAATTTTCCATCTAACATAGCTATTAAGAAATAATTTTTCATTTCAAACTAAGAACAGGATTGAAATTCTTACAACGTATGACAAAATAAAAGATCTTGTGGCTCTGTATTTATATATCATAAAAATTGTTTAGTATCTTAAATAAAGATCTTAAATTTTAAAGAAAATTAATGTGATCAAAATAAGAAAATCATGGTCACCTCTGTATTATTTCTCTGGTCAAACTAAGTGCGGAAAGATGGTCAAAGAGCATATTTGAGTGCAATCCCATCACACATACACATTCACACCCATACAAACTCTCTCTAGACAAGGAAATAAAAATGGGGACAATATGATCTAATGATAGGTGGGTTTCACATAAGAAAATGGTATCTTTTTAAAGGAAACAGAGGGAGAGAAGTGCCTTGGTGAGAAGTCATTTCATCAACAACCATTAAAAAACGGGGAGATAGGAAAGAAGGAACAAAGGCAACGTAATATCCCACTCCACTTGACAAGATCTTTGTTGGAAAGAAGAGATACCCATTGCCCCAACTCTGCTTGTGGGTTCATTTTATTGGCCTAAATCAGTCTCAGACATTATGGGTACAGGGCCTACAGGCACATAAAAACAGAGTATATGTCAAAACTTGGAAATTTTAAATGGGCTTAAAGAAATTATATAAGCCCGTATTGGGAGGGCTCACGGCGGCTGAGCATAGGTTGTACCGAGCGCCGTCGCCGCCACTCAGCAACAACTGCGTTCAAAACAACAAATGACTCACCAGTCACCACCCAAAGTAAAAACATCAAAAACAGCAAAGCCGTGTCTTAACTCACAAGACAGCCCAATATAAGTCGGCCACGTATCGACAAGTGACTTTAAAGACAAAAGCATATCTCTCCACACATTCCTTACGTGTGTGATTGCATTATTATCCACCAAAGCTTGCCTTGTCTTAAAGGCAATATTTTCCTTCTCTCGGTAGCCAAACAGAGCTCCGACGCTAGGAGAAGGAAAATAACCAGTTCAATAGAAAAAAAGGAAAACAGAAAACAGAAAATAAAAAAGGGAACAAACCCATTTTAGCGAGAGTTCGATCCTCAATTTGAAGCGATCTATACAGAGAAAGTGAAAAGAACGAATTTTTACGTTTTTAGGTTGTTGAAATTTGTGTTAAACTTTGGTAGGGTTTGATTTGGTTAGACAGATCGGAGGCTGCATGTGTTGGAACAGAGATCGAAGGAGGAATTAGAGTAGAGCAGGTGAGAAGAGTATAGATAGAGAGAGAGATAGAGAGAGAGAAGAGTGTGGATCAGAAACTATGTCTGCAATAGTGTGTGGGAAGAGATCCTTTTTCGAAGAATTGAGTGTGACGAGCCCTCCTGTTGTTTCTAAGAGAATTCGCTGTTCTTCTTCTTCTCCTGTTCATTTCTCTCCGCCAAGACAACACGCTAATTCCTCCTCCGTCTCTCTCTCCTCTTCGGATTTGATCGAACGGCTCGTCGCGCTTTTCCCTGATATGGACAAGCAGGTTCGACTTCTTTTTATCTTATATAAGATTTTATCATTTAGGGTTCTAATCAGTTAATGTATTTACCATCTACATGTGCAAAGTTATTTTCTTTTTTTTCTTTGTTGTTATTGGATTTTATTCAGCTTTTGGTTGAGGTCATTAAATTATTGTTAACTCCCTGGGAAAAAAAATTGAAACTTGCTAGTAGTTTTCCCTACTTCGCCTCATATTTTAGGGTTAGGGTTTATCAGGAATTACGAACACAACTTTGCATATGTATTTCTGTTGGATGTTTTATTTTCGGCAGAAATGAGGTTCTCTCTTTCTTAATTGTATTGTTTCACATCAATCGCAAGCTTATGGATCTTCCCTTCTCTTTAAATACTCGATTTTGTGAATGTGTAATGAGATGGTTCTGCATTTAGTCAATGTATCATCTTTGCATGTTAGTTTTTTCCTGTTGTGTCTGGTGTGAATTGGGTTCTTTTGACGTTTCGAGGATGTTTATGTGAAAACACTGTAGGGATTTGTATATCTAAATCAGAATTTTGAAGTCCTAACATTTCTGCCTGAGGTGGCAAAACTAATTTCTAAACTCTGTTGTTGTAGGTTCTTGAAAGAGCACTTGAAGAATGTGGTGATGATCTAAATTCAGCAATCAGGAGTTTGAACGAACTGCAATTAGGATCCACTGACAAGAACTATAACCCCACACTGGTTAAATCTGATGTTCTAAATGAGGGTAATGTTCTGGCGCAAGGTAATCATTGGGAATGGAGGAAAGCTTCCTTCGATCTTTCTGATGTACATGATTGAGGTTTTAGACTTGTTCATGGACGGCTTACTCTGACCTTTATGTGGATAATTATGAAAACAAGTTGAGAAATTTTGGAGATCACAAACTTATAATCTAATACCTGTGATAATGACATGTAGATACCTCATATCTCTGCTATTCACTCTTTTAATTGAGTGGATGGGAGTAATATGGTGCATTGGGGCCCCTTTCTTGTTAGGATTTATCGGAATTGACGTTAAATTGATAGAGCATATTTTTTCACAGGGATACCACCAACTAATGCAGAGATTCCAGCAGATGAGGACTCATCAGCCCCATCAAACCTCCCAATGGATGGTGCTGAATGGGTGGAACTGTTTGTGAGGGAAATGATGAGTGCTTCCAACATAGATGATGCAAGAGCACGTGCTTCAAGGGCTCTTGAAGTCTTGGAGAAGTCCATTTGTGCACGTGCTGGAGCTGACGCAGCCAAAAGCTTCATCCAGGTTTTTCTAATGACTGCTGCTTTTCATTCTTTATGCCACACTTATATTTATGTTTTCTTCTCTTCTGTTCATTTTTCAATTGTCTTTATGGTTCTTGATGGGGTTTAAGGGATCTGTAAACTGGGGCCCTTTCAGTTTATAATATACTGTTATGTCTGTGTTTCTCTAGGAAAATATGATGTTGAAGGAACAAGTGCAAGCATTGATTCAGGAGAATGCAATTCTTAAGCGAGCGGTATCTGTTCAGCACGAGCGTCAGAAAGAATACGAAAATAGGACTCAGGAGTTGCAGCATCTGAAGCAGTTGGTATCCCAGTACCAGGAGCAGCTGAGAACATTGGAGGTTTGAGTTCATTATCTGCTGAACTTCTAACATAATTCGGTGGTTTGGTGGAAATTGTCCTTTCTATATCAGTTCTCATTTGGAAGAATTTCCTGACTGTATTGTTTCCTCAACTCTGATAGCCATGTTTTGACATGATTCTCTACCAGGTGAACAACTATGCATTGACAATGCACCTGAAGGCGGCCCAGCAGAGTAGCTCGATCCCTGGCCGGTTCCACCCAGATGTATTTTAGAAAAAATTTATATGGTGTCTGGATGGACACCATTGTTCTGTAGAAGGCTAGTGTTGTTGAGAGGCAAAATTTAGTCTCTTTGAATACATTGTCAGGGAGTTTATCGATTAGTTGTGTTCCTCCTGTACCTTGTGACGTTTTATGTTGTACAGATGGTTAATAATTCATATAAATCAATTTACTTTATATAATTTTGTATCTGACGGGATTGGCATACCAACAATATCTGGATCTTATTGTTATTACTGTCATTAATCCAAATGCTCTTACAGGAGTTGATACACAAGTGCAAAACATAATCATAACTTGATGCTTTGAGATATGAAACAGCAAAAAGCTTCGGAATTAAGAAGAAATATTTGGAAAAACTCCTGTTTGATCAAGTATGGTATGTATTATTACGGAGGTAATAAAAGAGTTGGCAGAGGATGATAAGAGGATATAGGTACGAGGTGCTTGGTACTTTACCAATACTTAGGATGTAGAGACAAGCTTGCCCCCACCTCTCATCATAATCTTAAATTCGTCGAAATTCACCAACCCATCACCGTCCGTATCGACCTTCATGATCATACCTTTTAAATCCTGTACTCTCTTACCATGCTTTAATCCCATTGAAGATAGCACCAAATCAAGCTCATCAACTGATATTAAACCATCTTTGTTTTGATCAAACGCATCAAAAGCCTCCTTTAAATCCCCTTCAGATCCATCACCTTCCTCTGTTACATCATCTCCTGAAGTGCTCTCTCCTTCTCTTCCCAAGTCCTGAACTCCCATGGACTCGCACAGTTGACAAAACTCCTCAAAGTTTATCAAACCATCTCCATCTGAGTCCACCTTCACCACCACTTCCTCAACTTCTTTTTCTGTCATGAAGATTCTTATGTTCTTGAGTGACTCTCCTAGCTCTGGCTTTGTTATGAACCCATCACCATTCTTGTCAAAGATGGCAAAGACACTCTTCAGCTGAGACTTCTTTTTAGCACTCATTTCTCTGCGTGCGATTGCCACCTTTGAAGTAGGAATACCAATCTCTACTGGAATGGCCGTAGACTTCTCAACATAGAAAAGGGATTGAAGCCATGAATTTATCTTCTTCGAAGGTGCATATGAGTAGATGCTAATGAGTCCAGCTATGAAAAGAAGCAGCAATATCAAAAGGGTAGTCACCATTTTCTTTTTAATTTCTCTGGTGTTCACAACAGAGCCAAGTAGCTAAAGAAATATCAAGGTGTGATAACCGAAGGAGAGACAAAACATGAGAGGCTTCGGTAATGGCTTGAGCATTAGGATAAAGAGTAAGAGAAAAATCGAAGTGATCATGAAGAAGTCACACGGTATTTGGTTTACTTTCTCAGTCCCACAAACCGCGTATCCACCATTACTTTTGAGGCACCCGATAAGAATTTAGCTTCCAACTGAAACTCAGTGCCAATAAAGCAATACGCTTTAGAGTAGAACGTGTGATCCACGAGCTAATAGTTGCATGCTTGATGGGTGCACTTGATGGTATTGATAAGATACCAAATGGTGTAAAGATCTTTACTGTTCTCCTGGAAGAACAAAATGGTTCGTGCATTTGCTTTATTATCAGCCACCAAAACCAACCACCATCTAAAGACTTGGTGGTCCGAAGAAAGGAACCTTTTTCTCTTTAACACGTGCCTATGTTGGAAAAAAGGTTTAGTTCGGCGGAAGAGTATGCACCTGTATAGCTACAAATACTTGAGTATTAATGCAAAGGTACAACTATGGTTCAATGGTCTAAGATAGTTAAGCAAATGGAGATGGAGAGAGACCTACTGCGAATACTATAGCAGATTCTATTCATCGTTTGCCTTAAGAGTGATGACAATCTAATGCTTAACTTGAAGGGTCTATCGAATCGGATACTTGGCTTTTTTCTCATAAATTAATAGCCCGTAGCCACAAGCTTAACGGAAATGCTTTTTGTAAGCAATACCTTTCCTCTTGTGACTAATAAGTTCATGTTTGTATGTAGTCTACATACAAACATGTGATGAATCTTAGAGGTGGAGAAGTATGTGATGGATCATAAATACAAAATGGCCCGATTCTGTGGTATAATGAGACAGGTACTGTTCCTCGAGGGGGGGCCTTATCAGTCTCATCTTCACCACCTCGCTAAGATCCAATGGCCCATACCCCACACCGCCAGAACAAGCTACTTACGCTTACGCAACCCCAGTTACAACAGCTTTTGCCGATGACCCACAAGCCACAAGCCGGAGAAGAAGACAACCTAGGCTGTTGCTGCTTCTTTCTCTTTCAAATATGTCCGTCCCGTCCCGTTGTTGTTCTGTCCATTTCTCCCACAGTGCTATGACTATCATGTATTGTGAATACAAGTAAAGGAAATGATTACATGATGCTTATTTAGTGATTCCATTTTAAATTTTAAGGATGGTCCCATTTGGTATTGTTAAATCGTATATAATAATTTTAAAATGTGTGTTTTAAATAAATAATTTAATGAATAATTAACCAATCTAAATTAAACAATAAATTTGATTTACATGCTATTTATTAATCTTTGAGTTTGTGAAATTTTTATTTTTTAGTAATCAACTAATTTTACTTTTACACATATTTAATAAAATTCTGATTACGAATTATAAAACGAATTTATAGTTTAAATTTAAAAAATATAATTGAATGATTGATTTAAAATATTATTTTTATCACTTATATTTATAAAATTCATAATTTATGAATTTTTATTTTGAAAATTTGATTTTCTATGTAAATGATATTTGTAAATTTATGTATATTTTTATTTTTAGTCCATTGACAAATTTTATTTTTGCATACAATCAAAAAGATAGTAAATTTGAAAAATGTCACTCTAAAATTGGAGAATTATATAAAATTAGTTCCATTTCATTTACCAAAAAAGGGAATTATTTGTTAAAAAATATCATAATATATCCTTACAAAATGACAAAGAAAAAGAAAATAAAAGTCGTGTAAAATGAAGTGAGGAATCAATCAATCAATTTGATAGTGGAGGTAACAATCAAACCGTACAGCTGCAGAACATCAGATTCAGCGGTCGCTCGTGCAACCTGACTTGTCACAGCTCAATCATACGGTATTACTGATAAATTTGGACGGCATGATTTTCTGTTGGACCCACCGAGCTGTGTACCATTTACCACGAGAACAGGAACCATAATCTTTCCTTCCGGCCAATCTCGCTTCCTTTATTTATATATTCTTCTGACATTCCCTTTTTTATTAAATTAGGGACCTGTTTAATTGGATATAAATAATTGAATGTAATTCAGTTCTCTTTTTTATTAAATTAAGGACCTATTTAATTGGATATAAATAATTGAATGTAATTCAGTGAAAAATTGTTTAGGAAAGATGAAAATGTTTATAATATAATGCAGTGAAATGTTAGTTGGAAGATAGATAAATGAAATATAATGTATAATAAATGACTATTATATCCTTTATATTAAAATAGTTGTTGCAAGAGATTTAACGCTATTATTTTAAAACAGAAATCATGTCTAATTAAAAAGTCACGGTTGTCACATGTTCAAGTCACAACAGTGAGAAATAATTTTTTTATATATTTTCTATTTTAAAATAATACAAATTTTAATAAAACTTTATTATTTTATTATTAATTATATAAATTATTATTATTAATTATTTAATAAATTTTATTCTATTATATATGATTTATATATATGTACTAAATGAGTATGGAAAAAAGGAGGTTAGGGTTAGAAGAAATAATTGGTATTAAGAAAAATTATTGAGGGTATATTAAGTAGTATGTATTTATTATTTTACGTTCCATCCTAACCTTCCGAGTTGAAGGTTTCTTATTTTCACTGTTTATAAAACTTTCAACCAAACGACGGAAGTGTGTTACGTTCCATCCAGTTCTATTACCAACCCCTCAACTAAACAGGGCCTAAGAGATTTTTTTAATCAAGTCATGTTTGATTTAAAAACTTAATAAGTTCTTTAGGCACTTAATGATAGACTGATAAAAATATTTTGATACGAAGCTTTTATTTATGATTTGATTTAACATTTATTAATTTTATTAATTTTTTATCACATAAATTTTTTAAAAATATTATTTATTAATTAAAAATAAAATTACATATTATAGAACTTTTTTAAATTCTGCGTATTAGCGAACATTGCGTGGGAGAGGCGAAGCTAACTGATGATTCAGACCCTACGAGGTCGTTTGAGCTACGGTGATTGATATTTACACTCTCAGCGGCATACTTGGACGCCGATAGTGACTCGTACCTTGCAAGTTCTCAGTAATATTTTTTGTTTTAATTTTTAAGCACAGATGATACTGTATTTATATATCGTAAATAAAAATTTTCATATTTGAAGTAAATTAAGAAAATGGAAAGGCTAATATTTAAAGGTGCTTGAAGATGTGACATTGAAAAGAAGCTTATGAACAAAGTCGCTTGGCTTCTATCGACTACATAATCGTACATTTTGCCATACAATCACGAGGTTTTGATTATTATGATGGCCCGCAATCCAAAGCCGCCGTAGAACGCCGTCACCACCAGCGTCTCCTCCTCCTCCTCCTCCTCTCTAACGTTATCCTCATCCCTTATCTCTCCTGCACGATATAACATCTATGAGTACCATGTTATAAAGGTGCAACCACTCAAAATCGTGTACACATCCTATCATGTCTGATGATATGACCCCATAAATTCGAATACGACTATTGTTTTTTCTTAGAATATTTTTCTTTTTTTAACAATTTTTTTAATAATTCGTGATTTTAATGCTAACTTCAACTTCAAGACAAGGAAGAAAGAAAAAAAAAGACATCCATTATTTCATTTTTAACATCATTTAATACTCTATAGGATATTGGGTATAATAACAAGATATGTAATGCAATCAAATATCATTAATATTTCACCATATCATATATTGTCAAACTAGCTCCTATGAATCTCGTCAAATCCTCTCTCTCACTTATTCTGTTACAGCTATGTTCTATAAAATCTAATAGAACATAATAAGAACGCTATAATCAATATAGAAAATCTGATCCTCCTATGATTATTTAATTCTAAGATGCTCAACTAAATGTAGTTTTAAAGGGTAATTCTTATGATTAACCATTTAATATTGCATTCAAACTCTTAATTTTTTTGAAATCAATAACTTGATAAGTTCTTTTTTTATGTCCAAATGTAGTAATCTAATTATGCAAGGATGGGAATATGGTCTCTCTTTGACAATTTTCTCAGTTGGTAACTTAAGAAAACGAAGTAGGTTAATATGTTAATCTAGTAAAAGAACAAAATTACCATTATAGGAAATTATTGTAAGACATCATAAATAATACCAACATGTAACAGCAATACCAACCAATACGTCATGTTGTTGGTATTGGACTCTACTCATCATCAAACCTAATTATAATATTTCCAACATGAGGCAATCACAATATCATGATTGATGATCATACGTTGTTCCCATTGGTTAGCTTTTTTTTTTTATACATTTACAACAAATTAGAAGAAAAAAAAAAGAACATGAAGATTGGGGGACCATGAAGAACCCATACCTTTAGTTACCATTAAAATGTAAAAAGAGATCTTGATCACATGGTGGCATGTGAGAGGGATGGGATATGGTCTTGTGAATTTCTTCATTTGTGTTCTTTTTTTTTGCAATAAATTGAAAATTGAAATATATTAGATGTAGGACTCCTTTGCTTTAATGTGGGTCATGGAAGGAAACTCGATATTATGTTTTATTTACATAATATTGTCAAAATCAATAATTTAAAGTTTATTTGGTAATTTACATATCATTAATTATCATAATGAAGTAATAATAAATAAAACGTTAATATTAGATAACAAGAGTAAAAGTATAAAGCTTGTTTAAATATTTTATTAAATATTCTATTTTTTATTTAATATTTTTTTGGTTATTTTGTTTTTGTATTTAATTTGTGCCCCACCTCGCACTCACAAGTAGGGCTTTTGTGAGTAAAATACGTTCGTGTGGGTGTAAGTGAAAGTGAACCCTACTGCTAGTACTAGCCCTCCTCGGCTTCTCTCTCTCTCTCAGTGAAGTTGCCACCAACATTATATATGGTAGAGTGGTCCATGAGATTGTATTGCCATGTTCTACTTCTCTTCTTCTCCATCTCTCTCTCTCCCCCTCCCTGTGTATATATTTTGAGTTCAGGTAATACAAAGTTCGCAAGGAGATGTGAGATCTGAAGAGAATTATGGGTATTGATTCTCACAAGTCCCGTTCATGCTATTCCACAGCTTTCTTGAACTTTCTTGTACATGTTCCAAAACTATCTGTAACTTCTTATATCTGCAACCATCGTACATGGAAGCTCAAGAAAGCTGTGGGAGAACATGGCAGTTGGGGACTTATATGCTCTTCTTTTGTTGTTCTGTGTGTTGCTGTATTGGACAAGATTGATCTCTCTCTCTCTCTCTCTCTATCCGTCATCGTGCAGTAAGGTGTCTGAACTCTGATCATCTGTTTACACCAGTTCCAATTTCGAGTAATCATTCATTTTTCCATGTATTCTTTGACTTATTTTATCAGTTTATATCTGAAAGTTATGCATTTTGTTTGAGAGGTAGTGGCTTTTGTCCTGAACTACGATCTGGGTTTTCATACTCTTGAACTTTTCTTGAAAAAGATTTCATCTTTCCGTGGATGGATGAGAATTTCCAAGTTCAATTTTATGATTGGTAATGATAATTCATCTTTTCTTGATCTACTGAAACATGCATGGAGAGAGTATCAGCACAGTCACGCACATGTGTATGATAATGCAAATTCGGCGTCTGGACACTCCTTTAACAACTACACTCCTGGGTTTTAAGATGATGAGTTCCATTAACAACTACACTCTAATTCAATCAATCCAGAACTGTGAAAAGAGAGTTGCGTGCAGGGAAGATTCCCTCTCTTTTCCTTCTATTTTCAATGATGATGACAGGTTCTTCCAGTTGGTCCTTTTGGTTTTGCTTCTAATACGACCTCCTCCTACATTTCAGTGAAAAAGGTTCAACTTGGTCACTTTGTGACATCATCTTTAACCACTCTGTCCCAATCTGACATCAGTTTTTATGCTTTTTTTCTTACCCCCATCTTTCGCTGTCTCCTCCTCTCTATTACTTGTCCATTTTTTGGTGGGATCTCCGCAGTGGTAGTTGAAGATACGTGCAAAATATACTGATTAGGTCACATAATTGGGGTTGCACAACGTCTTCTTAGCTGTCTAGCTGATGAAATGTGGCTACCCTACCTATGTAGCTATTTTTCCTTTTCTCTTTCTGTTCAAGTGTCAAACAAATTTCAACCTTTCCTTAATCTAATTCAAAACCATCCTTCTGCAGAATTTGTTCGCTAGTGTAATTTGATACCTGTCTTTAATTTTAGTGTTTCTTCTATTTGAAGTTGCAGAGAAGTTATGCAACTTGGCAAGGTTTGTTGAGAGGCCTGTCGTGTGCATTTATCCTGACAGATTTGGCTTTAAAATTTCAACCAGTAAACTCTGTCATGTGAAGTTTGAAGATTTTCCCATCAAATCCATGCTTTTTCCCTCTCATGTTTAGCAGCCAATGAGAAGATACATGATTACTCTTCCATAACTGTTCTCAAAACTGTTTCAGGAATCAGGAATTTTTTGTGACTGTGCACAATTTAATACTCAGTAGATAGCTATATACTGCCAATTTTGTTTCTAGTTTACTATGACACCTTGGCAAGTTGTGATCTGGAGGGTGTATCTAATTCAGGACAGCCAACTTGCTAGTATCACCTTGAATGATAACAGTCAAAGTAATTAAAAGGGTAGGTGCCTGATAGGCACTCCCTCGGTCCCTTGTACCGGTTACAACTATTTTATGCTTGGCTTATCTTTTTATGACCCCCTTTTTGGGTTCCAACGATTCACACAACTATATTTTGGCAAGTAGCAAACTAATAATTGAAGATGAAATATGGTTTGCTTACTTACTATCAACAGGCTTTAGGCACATATTGTTTTAATTAAGATTCATCATAAAATCGAAAGATGACTCGAACAAATTTCTTTCATTTGTTATTAATGTAAGTTTGAGAAAGTCAGGGTGTCATGATTAATCATAACTGAAGGTTGAAAGGGGTATCATTAGTGTAGACTAATAAAGCTTTGTTAAAGGAATCTTTAACTAATGCATGTTATGAAGTGAAAGCCCATGTCTTTTATTGTTTAGCCAAGGATATCCATCAATGCTCAAGTATAGGACCACCAAAACTAGTTTCTAGTAGGTCAGAGAGAAAGGGATGGCAGGTCTGTACATAGTAGTACAGTAGACAAGCTGTTAAATGTGGTGAGAATAATTACTAATATGAGGAGAATATGACTCTTAAGAGCAACAAACCAATCCATTGGCATCCAATGATACTTGACCAGATGTGGAGTACCAAGTTTTGGAGTTGATTTTCTGTTCTTATTTCATAATTTTAATCTTTCAGCAACTTCTGAATATGAGTTCTTATGGCTATAGCCTTAATAAGCTGCAAATATCGATTTAATTGCTCAGTCCATGCATAAATAAACAAAGATTTTATCATGATATGAAAAAACTACAACCATTAGAATCAATAAATCATAAAGTTGTTCTTTTAAACAAGCAGAAACCCTTCATATTGGATGATCATAATTCTTCTCAAAAATCAAAATTTTAATTGAAGTTGTTCTTACACGCACAGATTTCCATAATTCTATCGAAATTCAAGCTAGTAACGTAAATTGATCGATTTCTTTATGCAATTAATATACAATATTAGAAGTGATAAAGACCTGAAAGGAAAAGTTGGTTTATGGAATGAGTGTGTACTAATTAAGTTGCCAAAACCATACCTAGCATAACCATAACATGGCAATGAAGATCAAGCACCTATGGTGGTAGACAACAAAACATCAAA
Organism: Erythroxylum longipes; assembly: GCA_027563885.1. Taxonomy (NCBI): domain Eukaryota; kingdom Viridiplantae; phylum Streptophyta; class Magnoliopsida; order Malpighiales; family Erythroxylaceae; genus Erythroxylum; species Erythroxylum longipes. The sequence continues at coordinate 30,837,948 of JAOQMS010000007.1, forward strand.
TTCATGTTCAATAATGGAGCATTTTGAAGAAACCTTTCGATTGACGAACAAGCTAATCCCCAAAGAGATGTCCTTGTCAAAAAAAAGGTACGCAGGCGCCACAGAATTGATATGCATGTTGTGGAATGAATTCCTAAGCACTCAACTCTTATTTGTGAGATAATAATCAAAAGGATGGTAGTGGCTAAAGTTTCTTGGAAGACATTGCACGGAACTTGGAACTGAAATGTGATTAAATGATCCAATCAAATGTTGCTATTCGATCCAAACAATAAGCTGAACCTCACGACTCCTGACAATTAAAGCTTTCAGAAAAGAGCTTCAGGTTATCGAGTGTCTGTTTTATCAGTAGTTACTCTGAACTTGTCTATAGAACACCTCCTCTAGTCTAAAAAGCCATCGTCCACGATAACTCAACGAACTCTCCTTCTTAATCTGTTATTGAGAATTTAAACGAATCAAATCAAGGTGTATGCAGACAAAAGGGATGAAACCATCTCTGAGAGCTGTAAAAGGTTCTAAAAAGTTAGTAGGACACGTCCATACGGAAACCACCAACTTGATGTTAGTACTAGACGAAACAATAAAGATCTCATCTCACAGAATTGGTTCCGAAGTTAAAAACTCTGTAAACAACAAGCCATTGAAAGGGAAATGGCAGAGGAAAGCAATAACGTCTAGGGCTTCCATGTGGGTGGCAGTGAAATGGAGCAGTGAGGTCGCTTTTGATGATATGGAACTGCTACTGCTCGAAAATAAGGTACGTCACGATTTATGATCTGAACCACAAAACCTTCCCCTTCTTTATTCGATGTAAGAGTACACGACGACTAGCACAAAATGGAAAATTTCTTGACCATCCAAGGAATTTATAGTTGTACCACACTACATACGAACAACGAATTCATATATAAAGTATTACTAGATGTTCTCTCTCGATATAGATATAATACATACGACTCCAGTGGAGAGACTTGGCATGCATGATGATTGGTTTCTTCTCATGTTCAATTATATTACAAGTTCAACCTTACTAGAATAGGAAAAATGAAAAGTATCAATCTCGTATTTCAACGGTTCAAAAGATTAAATTATATATAAGTAATTTGAAGACAAAAGGGGATTGGAAAATGAGTCATATAGTAAGTATAATTAATTTCTTCTAATTGTAAGGCTTACTTTGAATAAAAATGAAAATAAATTTTATTTTTTCTAAAGAATAGGGCAATACCTTTAATTAAAGACGCTCGGAAGAATGAGTCCCTAACTAAGTCTCCCAACAAAATTGAAATATAACTATACGGAACATTCGACAAATAATGAACTTCAAGTGAAAGAGTGAGAGCAAAGTTCACCGACTAATCCGTACATATATTAGATTAATGAAATGGTGTCATATAACTTTCTTTAAGTTGTTCTAAGAGAGCAAAATCACACCATATATATATATATAATATTAAAATGGTAAATTTTATAATAATCCAGCAAAATTAATATTTAAAAACATTTTTTAAATTATTGTGTGATAGACTTTAATTTGATGAATCAATAAAAGTTTTATAAAAAATGTTACTAAGATCCGGAAAACCTCACAAGTCACAACACAATAATGTCTATCAAGTGGCAAATCAGCATCATGTTCAATTTCTTTTACTCTTCTTGTTTCAAACCAAGACAGGCACTAATGCTTGATCAAGACCTTAAAACTAATTAATAAGACAAAACTAAAGCACCAGCTCCTCCAAATAGTCAATCAGCATTTTGCATTAAGATTCTTCAGTCTGATCTAAACTTTATTACCCACCTCTCTTTTGACGACATACACAAAGCACCAAGGAGACCACATTCCTTTCCAACTATGTCTTTTCTTTTTTTTCAACAAAGCAAGTAGCATCAGATAAATAGACTTTGAAAATTTTAAATTTGGATTGGTGATTGATAATTAACTTTGTATTTACACCTAATCCCATTTGTTCTCCTTTAAGCATGCATCATTAGTGGAAATAATGAGCATGTTCCTAAAAGTGAACAGCCATATAATTAAACCTAAAAATGTCAAGAAAAAAATTAAAGTAGAAAGATTGCTTGATGGGTTATAAAAAGTATTGCTACTGAATACTTGTGATACCATATAAACTAATATCCTGATTATAATATGTGTTTAATTAGTTGGCCATATACAGAAATGTATCATCAATGCAGGCATATAATACGTGAGTATGACCTGTATAACATCTATAAAGAATTGGACTAGTAACTGGAAATGGGTTTCCTGTTCAGTGAATGTCTCAAAATTGCAGCTAAGTTTGCAGAGAAGATCAAACCCTATTCATACATTTATTTTTATAATATGATCAGAATCTTCACGTTATTTGCAAACCACTATACTCACAACTTTCTGCAAATAGAACATATGGGTTTTGGTACTATGCACCAATTTGTATGACACATGATTAGTTTGGTCATGCAAGATGCACTTGTAAATGGGAGAGAGCAGAGCTTTTTCTTTCCAGTTTCTGCCATCCATGACTGGAGCACAGGAACACAAACATCTCAAATATAACATGTAAGAGCTAACAGGAAAAGACAGTATAATGTTTTTAGGTGATCTTCAACTCCTTTTTCTTGCAACTTCATTGTCTTTTAACTCAATAGTTTACTGAAAAGAAAACCCTAGCCAGCTAGCTGGCTTTTACTTCCACAAGCTTATTTGGCAAATTTTATGTATTTTGGTGTCCAACTTGCAACTATTTGCAACCAAATAAATCTTCTTAAAAGCAGTATTAGGTTGGATATGTCTCTTGGTTTTTTCTGGTTTCCATTAAAGTCTCACCTAACCAAAATATAAGATTAGCACTAAAAATCAGCCTTTTTTAGGTGAGAGTTAACTTCAAATGAGAGAAAAGCAGTGAGTGGCAACCCTTGTGGTCCATAAATTTTAATTATTACCAATCCTTTTTCATAAGGTCAAAAAGAAAAAGAAACCATTTACAATAGACAATATCTTCTGAAAACAAAACCTAATTTGGTTAAACTTTAAAACTCCTGAGTGGACATGGATTATACACAACACCATAAAACCAGGATAATTGTTCAGGATAAATTAGCAAGTTCCCAGGAAAACAGGTCAGAGAAAGAAAAAATCTGAGAGAGGAATACATAGCTGGAGTACTCTACATACACATACGCGATGACTTGATTAGCTGTTACTGTATCAACCGACACAGTAGTATAAATACACAAGATCGATGGGCCTATATCATATCATTTCATGTACATTTCAAGTGATGGGGCTTTTGGTCTACATCTGGCTTCAACTTTACCCCTGCAAATGAAACCTACACATGGGGGTGCCATGTAAAGTTAGAGAATACATCTAAAACAAAGAAAGTCCAAAATAACACCGGACTCACTCACTCACTCTCTGATCAAGTAAAAGATATTCGTCAGAGACAAACTTCCAAACTAAAGGAAAATTATTTTGTTTAGAAAGTAACTGTGCGAATGAATCTTTGTAGGACGACTGTCGTTGAAGTACAAATGGAAGAGCAGAATACGGCCTGAAACTACTGATCTGACATATTCTTTTTTTTCCCTGTAGAAACACGGAGAGGTATAGGCTAGAGAGAACCAGACATGGATCATGAAGGAGAAGATAATTGAATTCGACTAAGCCTTGTTCGCATCAAAAACTGCGACACAATTCGATAAAATCTCTTTATAATAATCAATCCAAGAGAGTAACTAATCATTACAACACGAATCGATTCATGGAGGCAGATCCGAGCAGATCATTGTCCTTCAAAGAAAACCCTTTAGAAAAGGCAGCACTTCGACAGACATATCCACTCTACTTGTCCAGAGAACTGCCATAATCACATAATCATGCAAGTAATGATTAAACAAGAGAAAAGAAGAAGAAAGTTTAAGGAGTTCAAAACCTCAATTCAGTGGATCCAAGACAAAAACTTCAAAAAGAAAAAAAAACGCAAGAAACTGTTCTCCAATTATGAGATCAAGAGCATCGAAACATGGTTATTAACATATCTCGTCCGATCAACAACCTTTCCTTGACCCTGTCCGTATCTTCCCACAGCTTTATTGAACCGCAACGAACATGTTGTGAAGCCTCGACAACAAGAAAATCCAATCAGATGCAGTTCAAGAAAGCTGTGGAAGAATACAAAGAGGGTCACGTACTAAAAAACAAAAGAAACCCCAGATGGGCTAAGTAAAAGATGGAAACTTTAGAAGCTTCATAGCCTATCTAGCACTTGCAATCGAGCCCTAATCAAGAAGGGTTAGAGAACTGAAAAGGGTAATCCACAAAACACGGTCTAAAGTGAGGGTAAGGTACTAAGGTAGAGAGGAAGAGAGCAAGAGAAGAGTGTGTGTTTGTAGGGTGTAGGTTTAAGGGATTGGATGAGAAAGGTTATTTATAGGGGTGAAGAAGAAAAAGAGTCTCTTTTATCACCAATCCCAAGAGAATATATGGCCTTTTCCTCATACAATTTCTCTTTACCCTACTAGTACTAATACCATTAAAAAGCTGACTGTCTCTACTACCTTTGATCCTATTAACCCTAGCACCAACAGCTTCAGTTCTCAACATTTATACTAAAAAATATCTTCCATGAATTTATGTGCGGCTCTGATGCAACCTACCGGATCTAACGGTGTGGTTACCTTAGTTGGGGGCACAAACTGGGTTCCACTTCGGATCTGTCCATGCATGCAAAAGAAAAGTCCAACTTTTACGCGCCTTGTATGTTATTATGACTTCACGCTCATAGTTTCATACTTGATTTCACAATATCTCGTGGTTCTAACTTCCAATGGAAGGGGAAAATCTGTAATCTGTAATCAGAAACATGATTTTAGGAGATTGGCTTAATTGAATTTAAAGGAAAAGAAAAGAAAATCTTAATCATTAATGTTTTAATTAGCTTAATACATGATTGTTGATATATCTTGGGAAGATTCGGATACATCCACAAAGTATGCTCTCTTAAGTTTGTATATGATTACTTGAACTAGAAATTCTCTTCTTTTGCGTACCTTTCAATAAAATTCCTAGTTAGTATACCAAATTATTTTGCTTGGTGAGTGGTGACAATTCATTAGTTGCCTATTACATAATTATAAATTAATATATAGCAAATACTATGGTTGCGTTTGAATCTGCGATGCGATGAAAATAAGTATTTATTGACTGCAGTTATATATTTAGATCTGCGGTAAACGACTGGAGGTTGGAGAAAAATGTGGTGTTACCACAAAAATCAATAAGCAGAAAGACGGTTACGATAAGAAACTGTTTCTGCAGTAAAAATTTTATTTTCCATTAATAACTTTCACTAACTTTTACTACAAGTATTATTTTCCGTTGTGTTCTTAATTAATAGGACTAACAATATATTTTATGAAATATTTTAATTACTAAATTTATTTTATTTATATTTTCTTATTTTAATTTAATATTTTATTATTTGTAATTTTAAATTTACATGACTAATAATATATTTTTTAATTATTTACACAATAATTAATAGTTTATTAAATCAATTGACTTTTTAGTCATTTTATCTCTTTTTAGCAACCGCAATTGTACTTTTCAAATACCTATTTTTACGTTTCAGCAGTTACTAAAATAACAATTTCAAACACATAAGTACTTATTGTTTCAACAGGTTGTCAATCGTCACTGCTTCCCCAAATCAAGTCTATATCTTTTTTAATTTATATATTAGGGTTCACAATAAATTCAAGTCTATAAATTATTGGTTTATTAGATACGAATATTTAAATTAATTATATTACATTAACTTAATAAAACTATATTTAAACTAATTTATCATACTAAGTAATTTATAATGTTTTATTTTTAGAATAACAAAATATAAAAGTGACATAAACGGTCAACGAACAAGCGAGTGGGGAAGAGCCGAAGAGGGGAGAGTTGGAAATTCAAGTGAAATTAAGGAGTAATTAAGCAAAGATTAAATGATAATTAACTGTAAACATTATAATTAAGTTCACATGAAAGCATGTGGGGAGTGAGGAGTGGGACCCAACCTTTTCGTGAACGTGTAGACAGTACAACCCGTTTTTCCTGGGACTGAGGTCTCTTTGTCGGTTTACCTGTCCTCTATTTTTTTTATTATATATATATATTTTGCTTTTTGGACCCTTTCTATTTGTATTTGTTATCCTTATTGTTTTGCACACTACACCCATAAAAGGAGAAGAAAAGAAAAAAAAAAAGGCAGAGTTATCTATCAGAAATGGTTTCTTTACTAAGTAAAAATAAGTTCCTATTTGGTTGAACTTTTGGAAGGTGAATAAGCACTTCAGTCTATCACAAAAGCTTTTTCTAAAAAAAATGAGTGTTTGATTGTAAAATAAAAAAGTACTTTTTTAAGTAAATATAACTTTTTTGACAGTTAAAATACAATTTTTTAAGAATTTCAAATTTGGAGCTTTCAAAAAAGCACTTTTTTAGGTAAACTTTTTAGATCAATTAATAAACTTTTTTTTTGTCTCTTTTACCCTTATGTTTTACACATAATTTTCACAATACCCACAAGCACATCTTCACGTTTATTTTGAGATTTATATAATATTATTTGACTTTTTTATATGTTTTAATGTTTTTTATATTAATTTTACTTA
>JAOQMS010000007.1:30851116-30873259 GCA_027563885.1 Erythroxylum longipes
ATTTTAATGAAACTTGAATTTAAGCAAATTAAAGATTATGTAACAAAATTTTTGGTGGATTTGCAACTTTTTTTAAGACTCATGCTCAGCTATGTATGTATGTATGTATGTATGTGTATGTATATGTATATGTATATGTATATGTATATGTATATATGTGTGTATATGTATATGTATATGTTTGTGTATTATATATACCTAAAAAATAAATAATTAAGATAACTGCACTGGACCGATTCGTCCAAGTCCAAAGGTAAAATTGTCATCTTTAGGTTTAGGGTTTAGACTAAGGTTCGAGTTTTTTATCTCTCTGTGTCTTTCTCTTCAACGCCCAAAAGACCTTTCTTTTTTATTTTCGAACCAAAACACCCAACTTTGTTCTCTTTCAGGTCCAATTAGGTTCTCGGGTTGGTTTCTTCGTCTGTTCTAAGCCCAATCTCTCTCTTTCCCGGAAAAAAAAACAAACTAGCCCTAGAATCGTCGCTGCGACGTCGGAGCTCCGACGCCGAGCTTCCTGTTCACCGTCAAAACTGCAACTTTCTTGCTCTTCGCACGCACCCGGTAAATACCCTTTTCTTTTCTTATCCGAACCCTAATTCCTCGAGTTCTGATTGATGGATTTTACCCTAATTAGTTTTGTTTATTCCATTCCGGATTATTTTTTTCTTCGTGTTGCTTGTTATTGTGTCTCTGGCCTTCGTTTCGATGGTCCTATTTTGTGGAAGTTGTCGAGTTTATTTATTCGTTTATATCAATTTTAGTTTCCATTGTTGCTTGTTCAAGTTCACGTTCGGCCGTCTATGATTTCAGTGGTTGGGTTCTCTGAGATCTGGCGCCATGTTTGAATTTTAGATGGTGGTGTTTTTTTCAATTAGTTCTACTCGTTAATAAGATCTCTCTGGGCTTGTTATAGATTTTTATGGGAATTGTTCGAAGCCCATGCGAGCTCAATCGAACTCCAGATCTGTTGTTCCTGCTTTTGACCCTTTCTAGCCTGTTTTTTGGTTGATAAATATCAATTTTGCCCCTGAGATATGTGGGTCCTCCATAGGTAATTGTCTGAAGATGGTTATAGACTTATAGCCATTAGGAGCATAACTTGGTAGACTGTGGTCCTGGGACTCTTGGCCCATGGATATTTTTATTTTATGGTCTGTTGGTTCATTAAATCCTGTGAAGCTTTTCCTCTGTTGTCTCTTTCACTTTAGGCCTTTAGTTGGCGTCTTTAGCTGTTAGCCATGACACCTGAGTCTTTTGTTATTAAGACTAAGCTTGGGCCTGTTCGGAGTGTGATCTTTTGCGATTGACACTGCCTCTTTGTTTCTATCTTTTTAATTATACATGCAACTACCTTTTTGGAATAGCAGTAACTTGCTTTTTCTGCAATATTTCTCTTTTGCACACAGTCATCATGTCCTTGATGATTGGTTGAGGAAAGAAACATAAGTTATTGTTCCTCTTAGTGCTATTGTATATAATGTCAAACAAATTGAAAGGCTGACTTTGTAATATCCATACCCAATAGATTATGTGTAGGAAAGTTGACAGATTTCAGTTGATCTTTACCTGTTCTATTGCTTAACACGAGCAGAAAGAATTGAATTTTGCCTTAAATGTCTGTTCACCTTCTGTGTGTTAAAATTTTTCCTTTTAAGTCATAGATAGGACAAGTTAAGTCCAAGTTTTTGCCCTTGATTAGCTCTGATGTGCTTAATGTCTAAGATTTTGGTTTTATCCATCCTCGTTTTTTTCCAATCCACTTCAGCTGCTCAAAGTTAAATTTCTGTCAATATTAGATTGCTACAGCATTCTAGCTTTTGCGTCATCATTTTTTTTTGTCCAATAGCTGGATTAAATCATTCATTGAATTTGCTGTTGCGTTCATTTATTTGTAAAAAAGGAAATCTGCTTTCCAAAACAAAATGGCAACCCTTGAAGAGACTAATGCATTGGCTGTGATATACCCTGAGGAGGACAATGAAATGATTGAGGCAAACCTGGAAGAGAACAATGGAACAATTGTCACCAGTCCTGAAGAAAACAATGCAATGATTGTGACAAATCAGGAGCAGAGCAATGGATTTGCTACACCAGGAACGCAGCCTAACAAGCGAAGAAAGAAGAAGTCCATAGTGTGGGAACACTTCACCATAGAAACTGTGAGTCCTGGATGTAGAAGGGCATGCTGCAATCAGTGCAAGCAAAGTTTTGCATACAGCACAGGTTCCAAAGTAGCTGGTACCAGCCACCTCAAGCGGCATATTGCCAAGGGAACGTGCCTTGCACTTTTACGTAATAGGAGGAGTTTGATGGCACCCCATATGCCAAGGACAGGAGGAAATGACAGTTCTGAACCTCCAAAGCGACGATACAGATCCCCCAGTGCACCCTACATTCCATTTGATTTAGATCGCTCCCGCCATGAAATTGCCAGGATGATCCTCATGCATGATTACCCACTTCATATGGTTGAACATTCTGGATTTGTTAGCTTTGTTCAGAATCTTCAACCTCACTTCGAAATGGTAAGCTTCAACAGTGTCCAAGGGGATTGTGTTGCAACTTACTTGAGGGAAAAGCAAAATTTTATGAAGTTCATTGAGGGGATACCTGGACGCATTTGTCTAACACTGGATATATGGTCATCAAGTCAAAGCCTTGGTTATGTATTCATAACAGGTCATTTCATTGATAGTGACTGGATGCCGCATAAGCGAATTCTTAATGTTGTGATGGAACCATATCCTGATTCGGATAGCACTCTCAGCCATGCAGTTGCTTGTTGTCTTTCTGATTGGAGCTTGGAGGGCAAGTTATTTTCTCTTACCTATAGCCATCCAGTTGGTGAAACTGGGCGTGAAAATCTCAGATCTCTTATCTGCCTCAAAAATCCACTCGTTCTAAACGGTCAGTTACTTCTAGGGAGCTGCATTGCTCGCACATTGAGCAGTGTTGCAAAAGATGTTTTTTCATTAGAGAAGGATATTATTAGTAAAATTCGGAACAGTGTAAAATATGTTGAAACTTCGGAATCCCATGAGGAAAAGTTTCTTGAGCTTAAGGAACAGCTTCAAGTGCCCAGTGAAAAAAGCCTATCTCTTGACAACCAAAGGCAGTGGAATACAACGTACGAGATGCTTGTTGCTGCTTCAGAATTAAAAGAAGTATTTTCTTGCTTGGACACTTCCGACCCTCATTACAAACAGGCTCCATCCATGGAAGACTGGAGGCAGGTTGAGACTATATGCACATACTTGAAACCTCTCTTTGATGCAGCCAATACTCTGGCATCTACTACCAATCCAACTGCAATAACATGCTTTCATGAAGTATGGAAGGTCGTGACCGAGTTGGCCTGTGCAATTACAAATGAGGATCCTTTTGTCAAAAGCATTGCTAATGTAATGAAGGAAAAGATTGACAAATATTGGAAGGATTGCAGCCTGGTTTTGGCAATTGCTGTGGCCATGGATCCTCGCTTTAAGATGAAACTTGTTGAGTTCAGTTTTTCAAAAATATACGAGGAAGATGCCCCTACATACATCAAGATTGTTGACGATGGGATCCACGAGCTCTTTGTTGAATATTTGACCCTTCCTCTGCCTCTTACCCCAACTTATGCTGATGATGGCAATGTTGACAATATGAAAACCGACGAACACCAGGGAAGTCTTCTTTCAGACAATGGACTTACAGATTTTGATGTCTACATCATGGAGACAACCAGTCAACAAATGAAATCAGAGCTGGATCAGTATCTGGACGAGTCTCTGCTACCCCGCGCACAAGACTTCGATGTCTTAGGTTGGTGGAAGCTGAATAAGCTGAAGTACCCAACTCTTTCTAAGATGGCACGTGATATATTAACCATTCCTGTATCAACAGTTGGACCCGAATCTATGTTTGATACGATGGCAAAAGAGCTGGATAGTTATCGGAGTTCCTTAAGACCAGAGACACTGGAGGCCCTTGTTTGTGCCAAGGATTGGCTTCAGTTTGGATCTGCAGAAGTTTCAAACGCTCTTGTGAAGATGGACTTTTAGTTTTCTATGCAAATTGTTTACTTACAATTTACATTTCTTATTTATAGGTTGTTAATTTAGGACTTTAGGTGCGTAACTCAATTTAGGGTAATATTGTACCATTAGAAAGAAGTTCCGGAACTTGAGCATCAGGATTTATCATATGCATAGTGGCGTTCTACATTCTATTTGCATCTTGTTACTCTCTAACCTATTTTAGCTATACACAGTCAGACTCAGGATTGGCAAAATCTCTTAACTCAGAAACTTGGATCATTTTTAAAGTTGTTTTGTTATGCTCTTGGTCTTGATCGATTTAATATACTTCAGTTCCTCATAAAGCGATGGGGTTGTATGCTCGAACAAACATGGGTGCGAAAGGTTATGCAATCGAAACTTTTTTCAGGAATAAAAAAGTAAGATGTGATTAAGATACAAAGGAGCAAATGTTATTCAGAATTTTATTTAGATCAATTGACATTCGTTTAAACTTTAAACCTTCACCATATCCCTAACACAACTCGACCTCAACTACATGAAGTTTTCCTTCTTCAGGTAAGCTGTCTATATTAAGAGTGAGTAATCCCGAGGCTGTCTCATAAGTGAAATTCACTTCATTCGAATCCACCAGACATTTCCTTGGCTTAGCAGATGAGTAAGCACCAAACTTGCCACACCCTTTCACATCCATGGAGACTTTAGCCACCGATTCACAGCTACTACTACCCACCTTTTCGCTACTCACACCACTATTTTCACCTTTGTATCCATCATCAAATTCATAGTTTAGTCCTTGAATGGCTCCGCCAGAATTGAACATGCTGATAAGCCCCAGAGGTGCAAAGCTGAATCCAGGGGCTAAATCCTTGATGGGGGTCACAGTGAAAACCTCGTACTCGAGGACTTTGAGTGAAACAGGCATGGCTGCATTATAAGGGAGGGTCATGAGTTCACTGGTCCGGTGACTGTAGACAGCACAGTTACCAGGCCAATTGGTATCAGTGGCGGCTTCAGAAATAAGATGGACATCGCGGCCTCTAATGGCGCCTGTTATGGCTTCGTCTTTTGTTTCGTGAAATGTGTTCTTTCTCTCAGCCGTGTTCCAGGCTGCTCCTTGGCAATTATAAACGCCTAAGACTCCTGTGTACTTATTCATGTTCCATATCTTCAACAAGCTGCAAAAATCAGCCAACAACTTGTTCAAAACATGACTGAGATAAGAGTAAAAATGTCAATTTGGCAACCCAAAAAAAAAAAAGGAGAGAGAGCTTTACCTAACACCATCTCTGGCAGGGTCATTGAACAAACTGTCCCGTGTAGGCCGGCCAGGCAAAAGAGCACGGAGGATAGACCCGTCAGGCAGAACTAACTTCTTGAGTAGCTCAAAGTTGTGCTTTCCAGGCGCATCACTGATCATTTCAACGCAACACCATAGTTATATAAGGAAGTTTCAACTAACGAAGCATAAAAAGATACAAAATGTGATCTTTTACTTCTCTGCAAGAGCTCGAAGAGATAGCTTAAGCTCACCTAACGTAGACAGGGCCACCACTAATGGCTCTAGCAGAAGCATGATACTCCGCAGCTGGGTGGACAGAGTGAAACATGTCCCAATCAGGCTGCATGAACTCTCCCAGAAAGACACTGTTGTATGCAACTGCTGTTATGTGGATGGTGTGTGATACTGGGTCTCGCGGAAAGAAATCATCAGATGCTCTTACCATCCCTGTCTGCTTTGAACTGTTCCATTGAATCCAATCCAAACTTCAAATTTTCAGGAAAGCATTGCAAAGATTTCTCGTAAGAATTAGAGAAAGTATAATTACCAGTATAACGCATCGTTACTATGGCTCATACAAGCGATGCAGCCATTGTCAGGGAAATTCTTCGCCACCGAAGCATCAAGAGCTTGATGATACTGTCTGGTCAACTCGACTCTACCTCCCAAACCACTGCCAAGCGTCTCCAATATGCTCTGAACATCCACCTTGAGCCCATCGATACCAGCGGACGCCAAATAACTATGCAGTTCGTTGTAAAACTTGTAAACATTCTTTGGATTCACCAACCCCAATCCTTGTAGGGCCATAACATCAGTCTTCCATGTCGGCTCGTTCTCCACAACCCCTGTTGAGAGCATCGGAAACTTCACCGCCGACCCATACTCCTCCATCTCCTTCACTCCGGGCCGGACCCCACCCCAGTACCCGATTATCGCGTGCCACACGTACACGTATTTGACGCCAAAACTCTCTTTCGCTATGCTCACGATGTTCTTGATCCCCACAGTTGGGTCGTCCTTATTCTGAAACTTGGCATTCTCTTTAATCCCAGTCATCCTCATAAGAAGCTGCTGTTTCTGCTCATGGTTGGACGGATCCTTCACTGGGTCGCTGCCAATGGACTGCCACCCGTCGTCGATGATGACGAATTTCGGCGGCATGCCGCCGGCAGCCAAGCTTCGGAGTCCGGCCTCAACGCCCTCTTGAGTCACTTCCTGATAAAAAGCGTCCCAAGTGCACCATCCGAAGTAATCAATAATTCCAGGCAATTTTTTCTCGTGACGTTGCCGGAACGTCTTAAGATGTGACTTAACGGCGCGTATCGCCTCCGTTATGGTGGCGAAAGGATCGGTGCCGGCGTGAACGAAAAGCGAGTGTGTAAATGACGACGCCTTGGTGTCCACGTCACCGCTCTCCAAACAAAGCTCGAGTTCGTCTTGAATATTCCCCTGCAAGCAAGCTCTGAAAGAGCCTTCGATCAGAGGAAGGAACACCGTGTAAACGATCTGACCATCTTGATCTCCGTCGCCCGATTCCACGTAAGACCCATCCTTGGTCTCGACGATTAAAAACTGAGTCTCCAGAGGAACATCTCGTCCATGGTCTCCCATCCTATGAGCCATCCACCAGAGCTTGAACCGGAAGCTCGCCATGAACCTCACGTTTTGGAGTGTTCCCAACGGCGCCACGTGGTGGCTGCTTTCGCCGTCAAATACTGCCCCGATGAATATCCCCTCCGCGGGGCCGGGGCCGGGGCCGGAGCCGGCTGTGGCTATCACGTTGTCCGGAACTCCAGTCAGGATAGTCCGGTCCTTGACGACCAGCTTCCTTTCCGAAATCCGAACCACTGGTTTGATCGTCATGGTCTTTCTGGGAAAGAGAGCTAGCTACTAATTGTGTAAGTTCTGAAACCCAACAGAGTTTAGTGATTGACTAGTTGGCAAAAGAGACGAGAGGTAGTTCACTATTTATACACCGTAAACTGACACCATTCACCATTGTTGTAGCTCCACTCGTGAAGTTGAGCTGAAACAATAAACGTCATGTCTTATCCACCCAAAAAACATATCCACGATCGAGATGCCACGTCGGATCTACGGAATCCTTTTTTCTTCCTTCAAGCTTTGAGACATGTGATTTCTCTACTTGCATTTGCTAAGTTTTCCACGTAGGTAAACACGCAGGTTTTGATTTAATAAATTATTAAAAAAATATATTATATATACGTGTAAAAAAGATTTGACCTCTTGAAAGCTTGGAGGGACAAGTGGCTAGCTTAGTAACGCACTTACGCAAACAAAATGGGTTTTGATTGAGCTGTAGCAGACAATCCAACGCATAAGAATGAATTCTAGAATTTGATTCTGTCTTAGGAATAGATTGCGAATCCGAACTTTTGTACTTAATCGTTCTTGTAGTCTGGTCCTAGACGGAAAATCTGGCAAATGACGTGTCTAATCAGATAAAAAATAACTCCATTATTGGGATTCAAAATTCTTTCCCATCCCATCTCAATCAGTCAATTAATCAATTACCAATTTTGAGACGTGTCATGCCATGTAACTGTTGTCTTCAATGCAATTATTGCACTTCCCACCACCATGCTTATCTTAACATCCCCCTTTTTTTTTTCTAATTTTACATAAATATAACACATACTTAAATTTATTAATATTAATATTAAAATTTATAATTTGTTTTTCTTTTCTCTCAATCATTGATTTTACTCATAATAAATAATTTTTATTTTAAAATTTATTATTTATTAAATTAAGAATAATAGCAGAATAAATCACATTTAATATAAATTTAATGTTTTAGTGGGTCCTGAAGATCCGAAGCTGCGTACAAATCATTACGTTTCATGATTTGAAGTTCAGACAACCAAAACGTACCCAGTGAAGAATTATGGTCGAGAATTGCAGCACGCGTCAGTAGTTGCAGATTTAAAGCCGATGACAGAGGCAGGTTATAGTAATAAAAAAGAATCTACTGGGACACGTGTGCGGTTTAAACCGTTGTTCCGACAAAAATATCATTTTTGAGGGACGATTCCAACAGGCCAATGTGACACTTACGGCCGCGGTCCTTTTCTTTTAGGACGTGAACCCGGTTTCTCCCACAAGTTACGAATCAGGTTCGAACACAAGGGCTAAACTCAAGACGCTGCCGTTTAAAGCATTTAAATGATTTTATTCTTTACTAGGATTAATATAAGAATTTGTGATTAATGTAGTCTAAGTAGAGATGGCATTGAAGATAACATTGTCACTTAGGGAATGAATAGACGTCAATTACTGAAGACAATATTGTCACTTTTTCTATCAGTGGCACATCTTATTGTAGATCTCAACGGTACATATTAATTAGTGCCATAATTTTTTTTTTGCTCTTCTTTTTTTTTATATTTCTTTTGATACACAGGCATCTCAACATAGTTCTATTGCTAAGTATTTCAAGTCCAAACCTACTCATTCGCTTAATTTTAGCTAAGGCTTGTGAATACTCCCTAAATTTTTTTATTATTTTATTTCAATTATTTATGATTACTTTATTATAAGTATTTATTATCATATTATCAGTATCGTTATTATTATTATTATATTTATATGCTTAGATATTTTATTACATCTTTTATGTTTATTTGACCTATATATATATATATATTATTTTATTTTATGATTTTTTTCTAGATATTGTTGTATTACTTTTTTTATTTACTTGTGTTTATTACATTTTACGTTTATTTTATTTATTTATGTACATTATTTATTTGTATTTTTGAATTTACTTATATTTGTAGGATTTTGGACTGAGTGCGATGATGATGACAACGACATGTTTATTATATTTATAACGTTTATTTGCTATATTTATTTTACTTTAAATTTATTTATTAACTCTTTTAATCTTCATCACTTATTTGTAGTTTTGTTGTATTATTAATATACTATGTTTTCATTGTCATATTTATATGTGAATTTACCGAAAATAGCCTCTTTATTCTATAGGATTAAGGCTGCGTACTATCAGACCTTACATTAATGCAGGATTCAAACTGGGTGTGATGATGACGATGATGAAGTAGAGGTGACATTGGATTCTAAAAATATTTATAAGGGCCTGAGACCAGCCAAAGTTCCCAATAGGACCAAGACTTTATGACTCGAGTTTTAACTAAAAAGTTTTTAATTTAATTTAAAAATAACGAACACAATATCTTTTTATCTATAAAAAAGTTTAAATCTAATTTGAACACACGGTCAAATTAAATTGATTATGGACTGATTTCGAAACAAAAATGCTAAACTTATAGCTAAGTAATTATGATTGTAAATAAAATAAAGGGTGAGTGAATGGGTTAAATTCTTATTGATTTATTAAATTATCTATATTATATAATGAAAATTGACTAAATTTTAATATTTAAATTCAAATTAGGTCAAATAAAGTTTATTTTGTTAATTTGGAATTGAATAAAAACTAATTTATTATTTAAGCACAAGGTTATATGCAGGGGACAGTAGTCCTACGCTAGGACACCCTAAACCAAACAAGGAAGAGTCTAATTCGCGTCCTGGGACGAGGAAAGCTATTTAGACAAACAGACCCTCACTAAAACCCCCGCCACTCAGCGACTTCATCACTGTATGTTTATTCTTGGCGCGAAAACTGCACTCAGATGAATCCCGCTCAAAATTAGGGTTTTCTTATTCGATTTTCTACTCTCTCCGATCGTCGTCGACAATGTCGAGCTTCTCCGATCAGCTCGAGGAAGCAAAGGCCCTAATAAAATCAAGGTCAAAAGGAAACAAATCGTTCGCGTACTCTCATCTTCTCCACCTTCAGGAACAATCAGGAAACGATCCGTCATCGATCCAAATCCTGGCTGATAGTTGTCGGGTTCTGGTTTCTGCAATCTCCGTCGACGTATCTGACGAAGATGAAGAAATGTAAGTCTCATGTAGGGAAGTTCCGATTCATCTGCGCGTGGTGGTTTCATTTTATTAATCTGTTGATCGGTATATTTTTATTCTCAGAGCTGCACAGGCATTGAAGTGTTTGGGATTCTTTTTGTATCATCCTTCCCTTGTTTCTACAATCACAGGTAGCAACTTCAACTCTCAGCTTAATTGATCTCAACTTTTCATGGTTAAATACCGAGATGAAGTAGTTTTTATTTTATGTGTTTTTTACTTATTTCATTTCCTTCTTTTTTCTTTTGGGAACTCTAGTAGATGATGCAAGTAATATTGTAGAGGCATTGTCAGAAGTCATCATGGCCACAAAAATAAAGGTAAACATTTACATGTATGATTTACGGTAACTTTTAAAAGGCTGTTTTCGTTTGCACTTATTCATTTGATGCTAGCAGTCAGTTTGCAACCTTGGGGTCTGGTGTATATCTATGCAACAATTCGATGCATTGGTTCTGGCTTCTCACTTTGATGCACTTTTAAGGGCAACCGTTCATGCACTCGACAATCCTATGGGTTCGTTGTCGATAACATTTGAGGCTATGCAGGTAAAATCATCTTATTCATTTGATTGCCAATTGAGCATAGTGGCTATTGTATTGATTATTCTGGGTACACAATGAATTTGATTGATTTAGGACCTCCATTGAAATCAAATTTCTCTGAAGTGCTCCGAACATTATTGCTTGCCTATGCCTTCTCTATGCTACTTTGCAGTTATTATAATGTTCTTGTGATCTTCAGAAATTAGAACAAATCCTAGAGAAGAATAATATACATATCATTCTTGTAATATATTACATTACAGTATTCAATTATTGGCACATTCTAAATACGAGAAGCATTTGACTCTTGTACTAATTCTTTCATCTTTACTATAGTAGGCTGTGATCAAGTTGGCAGATCAATTAACTGGGAAGATGAAAAAGACTTCGCACATATGGACCCCTCCCATATATAGGAGACTTCTCAGCATTGATAAGAGAGAGAGGGATATCTCACAAAGGTGTTTGCTGAAGATTAGATCTCTCATACTTCCTCCACCTTCACCACTCTCTAAGGTGTGAATAACCTTTTCTTTTTCTAATGCTAATAGGTTAGGGATTATTGTTTATTCATGGCAAGTTCATTCAATAAGACTATCACCATTGAGATATTTCTATTTTTTTAAAGGATTTGTCCTGTTATAACTGCATCTCTGCCTTACGTCACTTCATTTTAGTGTGCTAAAATGCGTAAGAATTCCATATAAATTAATTGGACTTTAGGGTAAGTGTTGCAATATAAACTTTATCAGGCATACATCTGTCTTCATAAACAGGTACTAGTTCAAGATCTTCAACAAAATATGCTACATGGGATGATGGATCTTCTCAACCAGGGCTCCAAAATTCAAGCAATTCAAGCATGGGAATGGTTTATACGTCTATTAGGATCTCATGTCAAGATTAGGCATTTGGTTAATCACATGTTGAAAATTCCTGAGAAGACATTCTCTGATTACAATCCTCAAGTCCAAATTGCTTCACAGGTATGGATGGAACTTTACACATTTAATAAAATTAGGCTATTGTTCTTCTTGTCAGTGTCAAAAAACTTTTTAATTATCAAGGATATAGCCATGTTAAGTAGCAAAACCAGTTCCACATATGAAAATGTTTGAACCAGGGAATTGGACTTTGAGCTTCTTCCCATGGGCCTCTTGTTTTCTCCGACGGTTGTCCTCATGGAGATACACTTCTCCCTTATTGCATTGTCGGGAAAATAAAGGATCTAAGATTGTTCATTCTCATTTTTCTTAGGAAATGCTTATGGTCTCCTTTATGCATAGGTTGCTTGGGAAGGCCTTGTTGATTGTCTGCTTGATCCTCCTATTTCAACTTGTGAGATTGATAAAGCAATCAAGAATAATGGTAGTCAACATGTGCAATCATCCCACAAAAACACATCTCAAAGTCCAGAAGGTGGCTTTTCAAAAAGTATAAAGCTCCTTATGACTCCTCTAATAGGAGTAATGTCAAGTAAATGTGATCTCTCTGTCTACACTTCCTGCTTGAACACATGGCATTATCTGCTACATAAACTTGATGGCGTCATTAATCATCCATTAGTGGTACATATGGCACTTGTTCCTATATTCAGAGCAGTTTTCCAACTTAGCCTTACTGCAAAAACTCTTTGGTTATGGAATCCTTGTTTAGATCTTCTCGACGATTTCATACTCGCAAAGTGTAGAAAATCAGACCATGAATCAACTAGCCAGGAAAACGATAATTTGTTATTTATATCATCCAAAGAACGTCCAGCATCAGTGAAAAGCTTATGGAAACAGCATCCCGTTAAATGGTTACCATGGGATATAAGTAGGTTAGACTTTTTCATAGAGATCCTTAACAACATTAACAGCCATGCATGTGATGCAACATTAACCGAAGAGAATAGGTATTCAGTATATAATGCGTCTTTGAGGGTATTCCGGTCACTTCTTAAAGGGGTCCAGGTGGAGTTAGGAAGTTCATCCATCAACTATGATGGCGTCATGTTCTGTTTGAACTCCATATTGAAGTTCATAAAGAAGATTTGTGCAGATTTCAATTTCGATGCTAGTAGGACTAATGCATTGTGCCTTTTTCCCCTCCAGTTTCTAGAGGCTGTTACTGAGGAGTTGGAACCTTTTATTTTGGGTTCGCCTCTCTACGTGGTTGCTTTAGACATCAGATACATTCAGAATATGCAACAGGTATCTGACAATAACTACAAAAAACTTCCGTCGATCTGCCATATAGCCCCTACAGATATGGTTTCACCAGTGGCTTATATAGTCATTCTCTATATTTGCATGGTGATTCAATCAAGTTCACAGAAATGCACGATGGAGTTAGCTTTACAGAGACTGCAGAAGTTTTTCAAATCCATACTTTCTTTTGGCAACCACCTTGAAAGTCTTCGTGTCACTGTATGTCTACTGTATAAACTTGTGGACTATAAGTACCTGCTCTTATGGATAGTGATAGCTAAATGTCTGAATGACTGCATTGTTGATGGAAAGAACTTTTCACTGTTGAAACTAGATTCCAACAGCATTAGAAATCTTGTCACATGCCATCTGTTGTCCTACCCATTTTATGTATGCTCTCACTCCAGTAAAAATTTGAAGCCCATAGAACTTAGTATCTCTTTGAAGGATTTTTTTGTATCAACAAACGGAAAGTTTGATCTTGAAGAGGCAATGGAGGTTTGGAAATCACTTTACGGTGCTATGGTTGCTTCAGAATCCAAGTATTTCTCAACAGACAGTTTCCCTGAGGTTCTATGCTTAACGTTAAATGGGCTACTGGATGAAAACATTGGCATACAAGATTACAGCGTGCAGTTGAATTTGAGCCAAAAGGTTCACGATCTCCTTTACTTATGCAGCAATGCTGTGACATTTATCCTTGATCAAATCCTAACGGCGACAGATTTAGATGGAAACAAAAACAAAGATCCTGGTGAATCACAAATACTCGACGGCATCAATAATAGCTTGGAATTGGCTGCCAGGTTGGTTCATCTATTCAGAGTGCACATAAATGGGGTGCTAACTCCGGCCCCCTTGTATGCTTTTCACATAGTAACAGCATCTGTTTTCAGATTAAGTGAACTTGATTTGAAAGGCAGATACATGACCATTCCTCAATCATAACATATCTTGTGGCCAAGTGCATTTGTTGCAAACGAGCAAGGACCAAGTTAGCTACCAGGAAATAGGCCCTGTCTCATACATATTTTTTTTCAGGATTTTTGCTTGGTGTGATAGATCAAAAGTAGATGAAAACTCAATCACTGGTTCAGGTTTTAAACACTGAATCCATGTTTAAAATATCTATTCAATTCTAATCGTCTTAGCCTAAGCTTACATAGGTATTTGAGAAATTGCCATTAAGTGCAATTATGTGGTTTTGATCCTGATGTATTTTATCTTCCAGTGTATATCTGCTGGCAAAGATCCCCAATGTATTCTTCTCATCAAATTGTCTAGAAAAGTGACAAGAAACTAATGAATGTCAACTAAGAGGATGTCTCGAGTCAAAATTGGGTTTCATGTATCACTCATGGATTATACTGTGTCTCTAAATTCCCTTAATTAAATTGATTGTGAATTGCACTTGCTCACGACATAGTAGAATGCAGGTTCTTGAAGATGTCGCACACGATGTTAGGAGCAAATCCACCTATAGACATTCTTTTAACTTCAAGGTTGATCTAAACCTTTTTCCTTTATCGTCATGCCTAAATTGGTACCTTTTTCTGATAAATTTTGAGTTATACCTATCTACAATTTTGCAGGGTGTTTTCTGTACTGACTCGCGTTGTCAACTGCCTTCATTTGGAGCAACGTATTCTCTTATTTATTCAGGTATTAAGTTGAAATCATTCTTTCTGACAGTGATTTTGAGTTCAGGCTGGTGATGAACCTGTGAAGACATTTTATTATCGTTTTATCTAAACATTTTATTTATGCAGAAACCAAAATCTTTTATTTATGTTTTGGGAATCCATATTTATGCATTGACTTTACTATTAATGATTTTATTTATAATTGCAGCTCATGTCCCCTCCCCTACTTCAGTGGCTGTCAAACAGGGAGATACAGCATGAGAGCATCCTTAATGAGCTTCAACACTTATGGGGTGAAATACTAAATTGTTTGATGATGAGCCAGCCACCTATACGATACGATTCTGGTTTTCTCGAACTTCAGGCAGCTCTCCTGGAAAAGACTCTCGATCACCCCAACCTGGCCATTGCAGACCTAACCATCAAATATTGGAATTCCACATATGGTGAACAGTTTGATTTAGAGTATCCTCGGAGCTTACTTGACCTCCTGGACAAGCTATCAAGAAAGAAAAGAATAAAACTGCAGGAGAAAAACTTGCCTTTTCTGGTCAAATGTCAATCTCCAGGTGACATAAGTGCTCAAAAGCACAGAGTGACAACAGCACACAAAAGGGCAAAAAGAATGGAGTTAATGGAGGATCTGAGGGATCATTTTCAGCAAGGATATGAGCATTGCTCATTTTCAAAAAGGAAAAGGTTAGAACTAACTGAGCACCAAAAAGAAGTTAGACGAGCACAGCAAGGAAGAGAGATGGACTGCAATGGACACGGTCCTGGAATCCGAACATACACCACTGTCGATTTCTCACAAGGTAATGAGGATTCACAGGAGTATCAGGAAATTAGGAATCCAGACTCCATCTTGGAGATGTTGAGAAGAGTTGCTTAATTTTCTTAATATGTATAGTTAAGGGTTAATGTGACACAATCGTGTTAAATTGCTGTAAATAGTGTAACATAAAATTGGCCTTTTGAAGTTGAAAACTCATCAACCCCTTCAAGCTTTCAACGCTTTATATGAAGTATGACAAATTATTTCAGGTTATTTCGGTTCAATTCGATTTAAATTCAACAGATGATGTTCGATTTGATCAAATTCGTATTTAAGTATTCAAATTTGATTTAAGTTTTCTAGAATATTGCAAACCAACCCCCACTCAAGACACTTATTAGTTCTTGTTACAGACAAGGGCAAACGCACCGTGGTTGCTCCTTGCTCGAGTGCATTGCAAAAGAAAAAGTCCTTATTTGCAAATTCGGAGAAAATCCAGGGGCTTCTTCTTTCTCTCCTCTTTAACTGAGTTTAAAAATTCAAACTTCTTTCTCTTCATTTTCACTGCTAAAAGTTTATATTTCTATCAGGTAAGGCCGCAATTTCTCCTTCATTAACTAGATAATGAAGTGAGATTTATAGGTTTGATATATTTGGATATTAATTCTTGTTGAGGTCTCAAACAGCTTCTCTACCGTGCGATTCGTCGGATCTGATCATGGACGCCCAAGATTCGTCGTCCCATTCCGTCGCCGATGCTCGAGAACCGTCACCTGGCGGCGGAGGCGGCGAAGAAGACATCGTACTCTCGGTCACTGCTGCACTCTCTAAGGACGCCGCTTTTCATTTCCAGTCCCGACGTTTCGCTGAGTGCCTTGAGGTTTTGCATCAGCTCAAGCAAATGAAGGAGGACGATCCGAAAGTAAATATATAAACTAATGTACATTTTGCTTCTTTGGTGTTTGGATATTCTGCATTTTGCATGTGGTTTAGTTGTTGGTGAATTTTTGTGTGTTTGTGTGTGTGGGTTGTCTTCGAATTGATCAGTTACTTTGCTGGATAAAGGTGGTTTCGAACTTGAGTGTTAATCTATGTTAGCTTTTGCTTGTGGCCTTGTTTACTTGCCGTGAAGTGGATTGATTTCAAATTTGCTCAATTGTTTGGTGATATTGCGGTGCGGAGGTTGAGTCACTGTTTCATACTGATTTTAGTTAGGGTAACTTAAGTAAAACTAGATAGGTCAAATGTAATGATTTGAGCCTGAGCACTTCTGTTAGGAAGATCATTTGGATGTAGTGTGTTAGGGTTGATGGACACGTTTTCTAGTTGTCAGTGCTCTGGATTAGGATGGTCTTTTTTGACACTAGGGTCAGGTGGACACGATATCGAGTGTTGTTGAAGTGATTATCAGTTCAGTTATTATGCTGATTCCTTTATAGAAAAAAGGCAAGAGTTAAGTAGTTCTGTGTTTGGATTCCAGTGTTCTCTGTGTGGCTTCTACTTTTTTGCCTGACAAATTCTGTTAATTGCTGTCATTTACAGTTTTCATCATTTTTTTCTCTTTTATACTTTCTGGGATGCAAAGATATATGTATGGAATGAAAAAGAGGATTGGATGGGTTAATTCCATTTGTTGCATGGTGTCATATGTTGCATAATGCGTTTAATCTTGGATCTGGGTTGTCATGAAGTGAAATACGGTCAATCAAGAGACAAATGTCATACTGTTAATTTTTGGTTTCTGTTAAGCGTGTACTTTATCAGGTAAATTTGTTATTTCTTATATCCTATTGGGGGAATTCATATCAAGTTCTATGCTAATTTTGGTTAATGCATATTATGAAAATCATCTGTCACCTAAAAGCTAATCTATTTATGTGTCTGCTTATCAATTTGCCATTGTTTGTATGACTTTTACTGGATGTTTAACTCCATAGAGTTCTCTAGAAGTCCTGCATGTTTATTCCTGATATTTATATCATTCTACCCTGACCACATCTGCAAGCCATAGCATTGACTTCTCGAACATGGTGATGCGCACTTGAATACTTTTCATCATCTTAAGTTATCGAATTTTTTTGGTATTTTCACTATTCCTGTTTCTCTAGCCTTCTTTCAAAGTCTTAAAGAATGAATTCCTGATCAGGTTCTACATAATATTGCAATTGCTGAATACTTTCAACATGATTGTTCAGACCCAAAGAAGTTGCTTGAAGTTCTTAATATTATTAAGGTATAGTATTGTTCCCATCTATGGTTTTTAGTGGATTTGTAGCTTCAGGTGTGCTATGGTAATTGTGCTCATGATAATTGACCTTTCAGTGGTTTCTGCAATGGTGTAGCGCAACATTTTCCCACTCTAAAATAATCAAGACAGTTGCATTTACAGTCCATGAAACGTAGGTGGGCATGTGTCTTGAAGTGAGGTTACTCAAACTGGGTTGTTGCACATGATCATTGCATCTATGAAGTTTTTTTATTTAACATCCCTCTTTTTTCCATCATCAAATTGGCTTGATGGCTGCTGCTTATTCTAGACCTTTGAAAACTATCTTTCTATTTTCTGTTCACTTAAATTGTACCTGAATTTGCATCATCAATTTACATGCGAGTAATCATGTTTAAGTAGACATTCAAGGTTTCTTTGTCTGGTACTAGTCTCTTTATCAATCTCGGTAGAAAAATTTTGGCAGCTATTTCAAGACGTTTTTGCTGCATCAAGGCTTACACTTTGTATTGGAGTTTACTGTGAACTTTACTTCTGTGTTTCTTTTGGTGGTTTTTGTTCAGAAGAAAAGCGAAGATGTCGCTCGTGCTTCAGGTGACCACTTGGACAACGCTAGCAATCCTGGCAATAAAGTTAATTCAGGGGCTAAAAGGATTGGATTGACAACACATCAATCTCCTGCCTCAAATAGTGCAACTCTTGTCTACATGGATGAATTTGACCCAGCTGTAGTGACGCTCAACATTGTGAGGGTCCCTTTAATATTTACTTTGCCTTACTGCTTGTTGGTGATTTTTTCTGGCATGGATTGACATGTTAAATTGAACTTTGACAGGCGATTATCTGGTTTCACCTTCATGAACATACCAAGTCGTTATCAGTTTTAGAGCCATTGTTTCACAACATTGAACCTATTGATGAGGTGCCAATTTTTTTTTTTGTGCAAGTGATGTGGTGTGCAGTTGTATTCTTGTCTCATGATGTTTTTGTTATTGATGTGCAGACAATTACTCTTCATGTTTGCCTTTTGTTGCTAGATGTGGCCCTTGTGTGCCAGGATGCATCAAAATCTGCTGTAAGTAAAACAATCTTTCTACTTTCTAGTTCTTTTTGCTGCCTTTTTTGTGGTATGCTCAATTAATGACATTTATGCTTTGTGATGATAGTTGTCCTAGTTTCATGATTGATTACATCAAACAACTGTGTTGTTCGGTTTTATGCATCTCTGATGGACACATTACAATTTTGTAGGATGTTCTGATGTATCTCGAAAAGGATTCTGGTGTTAGTGGTGTGACTCAAAGTGACAATGGAAGCAATGCACAGCAACAATCAGCAACTTTAGTCGGGAAGTCCTCGATTCCAAGCAGCTCCTCAGCTATGGATGCCCTTAATTCAGATTTTTCTCCTGGTGGGAATACATTGGAGAATTCTTTCTCTAGAAGTTTGTCATTATCAGAAGAGACACTTGAGTATGGATCGATGTTTTCACTAGAAATAGATGGACAGAACTTGGCAAGGCCAGTTGGTCTTTCGCCTTCACATGATCTATCAAGGACTCCAGTTGACAGTTCTATGTCTAATGTTGATCTGAAGCTTCAGTTGCAACTTTATAAGGTGCAGTTTCTACTTCTCACCAGGAATTTTAAACAAGCTAAACGTGAAGTCAAGCTTGCCATGAACATTGCTCGTGGAAGAGACTCATCTATGGCTCTCCTCTTAAAGTCTCAGCTTGAATATGCTCGTGGAAATCACCGTAAAGCCATCAAGCTGTTGATGGCATCTAGTAATAGGACCGAGGTGGGAATTTCAAGCATGTTTAACAACCTTGGGTGCATTTACTTTCAGCTTGGGAAATACCACACTTCATCTGTCCTCTTTTCGAAGGCATTAACTAGTAGTTCATCCCATAGGAAGGACAAACCTGAAAAGATGCTAACTTTCTCACAGGATAAATCTCTTCTAACTTTATATAATTGTGGAGTGCAGCAGTTGGCATGTGGGAAACCCTTGCTAGCTGCACGCTGTTTCCAGAAAGCAAGCTTAATTTTTTATAATCGACCCATCTTGTGGCTGCGGATTGCTGAGTGCTGTCTGATGGCTTTAGATAAAGGGCTTATAAGTGCAGGTCGGGCCCTTTCAGACAAAACAGAAATCACTGTTCGTGTTATTGGCAAGGGGAAAAATAGGCATCTTGCAGTTGAAGATGGGATTTCCAGAAATGGATGTGGAAATTTACTTGAAAGGGACGGTTTAATTCTGGGCAATGACAGCCAATCTAAGCTCTCCATGTCCCTTGCCCGTCAATGTCTATTGAATGCACTGCATTTGTTAGACTCTTCGGTCTTGAATCACTTGAAGTCTGGTTTACCTACTGATTTGTCTTCGGAGCAAAACGAATTGAGTGAAGCAGGATCTGTGAAGAATTCAAATCACAAGAACCTAACAAACCTTGATTACAAGTCAACTGCATCAGCAGGCTTAGCTCAAGCTAATGCAAATGGAGATGCAAAAGAGCAGAAGGGTGGGACAAGTCTGGAGATTATGCAGAATTCTGTCTCCTTCTATGAAGGTATTCGTAGGAAAGAAAATCATATGATGAAGCAAGCTGTTCTGGCGAACTTGGCATATGTTGAGTTGGAATTGGACAATCCCGAGAAGGCCTTGTCCACAGCAAAGTCTCTCTTGGAACTTCCAAAATGTTCAAGAATATATACATTTCTTGGCCATGTATATGCCGCAGAGGCTCTCTGTTTGCTTGACAAGCTTGAGGAAGCTGCTGATCATTTGTCACATTGTCTATCTAAAGGAGATAATGTAGACTGGCCCTTCAGCCAGGACGATTTCAACCAATGGCGAGTTCAGAAAACATTCGATTGCGAAGAGTTAAATGGAGAACCCATTGCTGTCAAGAATTCTTCACCCGAGGAATCACAAGGCATTATATTCCTCAAGCCAGAAGAGGCGCGTGGAACCCTTTACGCAAATTTCGCAACCATGTTTGCTTTGCAAGGTGACATTGAACGGGCTCATCTTTTTGTGATACAAGCATTGTCTCTTATACCGAACAGTCCACAGGCCACTTTGACTGCAGTTTTTGTGGATCTTTCACTTGGTAAGTCCCAAGCAGCTATTGACAAGTTAAAGCTGTGCAGTCGGGTCAGATTCCTCCCGAGTAGTGTACAATTGAATAAATTTTGATGGTTATGTTAAATTTGTTCAGTCCTCTTCGCCGTTCTAGTTAACAGGTGGATCAGCAATCCTTTTAACAGGATATGTAACATATATATAGATCAATCCAGAGAATGTTCTTTTTCTTAATCTTTCAGGTCTAGGTTCACTAATGGTGTGGCTGATTGTTTTGAATAGAGCGAACGCCCGCCTTTTGACATTCTTATTGTTTACCTAGCATTTCGAATAGAAAACAGAAGAAAAGGAATCAGTCACCAAATTGTTTTTAAGTTCTCATTGTTTCTTAGATATCCCCTACTTGTTTGCATTCGAATTAGTCTCCACATTTCCAGGAAACAGGTATTGCTTTGCTCGTGCCCACTTGATGATCTTTGTATTTGGAATCTGGTAACAAGCGAACTGCGAACAATACTGAATAGAGTTTGGGGGAAGCAAGTTGCTCTCCTTTGGGCCCATTAAATAGTAACCTCGGAAGTTGTTTTCTGGCCGTTTAAGGAAATTTGGACACGCATGTATTTAACTTTCTATGTCCTATACTGGAGCAGCGGTTCAAATGGGCACCACATATGTCTTAAGGCCTGGGACAAAATACCAAAATTAAGTTTATGTGCTAAATGCCAATGCTTTTGAAGTGGTCCTAAAATATTGGTCATCTCATTTTTTAATTTTTATTTAAGGTGAGTGTACCGTAAAGAAAAAGAGATTAAAAATTCTAAGTTAATTTATAAAAATAGTTATTGACCCAATGATCCTCTAAAGTTTCCTTTTTAAAATAATATTAAAAATTGTAAAAATGTAAATACATGTTTGATTCACAAAAATGTAATACATGTGCTAAGATGAATTAAAAATAGTAAGAGTTATTTAACATTGAAAATGAGATGGGACTAGAGTTATAATAATTATTAAAAATTTCAAAATTATTAACCCAAAATTTAAGACCAAACTGTCATTACAACCGACGATTTCATGTTCTGGATGGACCCAACACAAACTGAGTGGTCCACAATTTCCATGAAACTGGGCCTAATGGTCTAGTCAAGTCGTACTTCATAGTAGTTTTTGATTGACAGTTGATATTACGTTGTAAAGAAAACAGGAAATGACAAGCAGAGCACTTACCCTACGTTTGGTTGCTGTCCTTATGGGTGGAGACGGAAGACAGTGACAGAAAAATTCTGTCTCCGACCTGCTTGCTTGCTGTCCCCACTAATTTCTGTCCCGACTCCGGAGACAGAGACATAAAATTTTTGTTCCTTCCAAAACCAGAGGACAAGAAAACGGAGAC
>JAOQMS010000007.1:30878692-30918120 GCA_027563885.1 Erythroxylum longipes
ACCAAACACATTTCTGTTCTTGAGACGGAGACAATTGTTTCTGTTTTGTCCATCACAACCAAACAGCTCACTGTCTCTAATTTCTGTTCTATTCCGTCTCGTTCCGTCTCTGCATATTGGAGACAGTAACCAAACAGACTGTTACGGACCAAAGAGACGAAGCCCTTCCCTCCGTCCTTTCCTCAATTCATGTCTTTGATGTAATGAATCAACCAGACACTTCGGCCTACACAGAAGTGATAATGTATAAATTAAAGTTCTTCTGTTAGCACTTGAAGAGTAACAGGAGAGGATCAAGCCTCAAATTATGGGTGAACTCATTATAATTGTAAGCTGACAATTCAAATTTCAATAATAAATAAATTTTAAAGTGTATAATATTTTATGATTTTTTATTTATTTTACATTCTATTTAATTGTCATTTATTAATAAAAAAGAATTCAAATTTATGGTTATTATATAATAATTTTAATGACTTATATTATTAAATAAAGAAAATTGTTTTTATAAAAATAGTATTTTGTTTTTATAAAAACCAAATAACATAACATGTTGAACTCAAAAGTTGCGCTGCCTTCGCATGGGAACTGATCAAGACCGTACCCTTGGAGGCCTTTTACGATACTGTACTATTCATGTTGCTGCTGCAACTACTGTTTCAGGGATTTCTATAACAAGCCCATAGGAAACCTGAAAACCATCTACCTCAACAACTCTCCCTGTGCGTCTGCGTGTTTCATATGTTATGGTCCAGAACTTCTGTATGTTCTTGTCTGCATGCATGGAGTTTCTTATGTTTGTCGTTTTACGAACTCAAGATCCAATATATAATGTAAAAGGTGACCTTTTCTTTTATTAATTTGGTAGATTTGGAAGATGAAACCTTAAGCTTTAATCATATCCACTTCTGTTTTCTTTTGCTTTTAAGGAATCAAAGATAGATTATAAGTAACACTATCATCATATTTCTGGGTCTCAGCCGAAAAAGTTACAATGGAATGAAGAATTGGTTAAATTAGTTAAATGTAGTTATGATAATCAGTAACAATGCTTAAATTGAAGTATCTGCAAAACCAAGGATATAGAAAACCATTCTTGATTGCTTCCCTTGTCTTAAAGTGATCAAACCACACATACATGCAACAATCTTACAGTTGAAAACAATGGTGTACAATGAGCGAAACAACATTAATCAGAGAATTAAAAAAAGAGAGATGATGGAAGGGGAAGGATCAACTGGGGCTCGACATCCTCTCATGTCGATTCCATCTTTCCACTAACCAATGGTCTGGTAATCTGTAGACACAGCAATCAGGGAGTATATAAATATCAGTGAAAACTTTGAAGAAAATGGAAGCTTATGATGAGAAATTGTTAAAGAATTTTGTAGAAATTTAAGGTCTTTTTTTCTGGGAATGCCTGGTTTTTTTTTTACACTTGTGACAACTTGTAGTAGTTAAGATAGAGTTAAGGAGTACTTAACTTGGATGTTAGGTCTAAAGAGAGCAAGTGTATCCAGGAGGTGGAGTCTTGCCACAAGTAACAAGGAGTTGAAGAGCGAGAGGGACATAGATGTTAAGGTTGAGAAGCTTCAACTTGAGAGTGGTGCACAAGCAAACAGCAGCTTCAAGCTCAACTAATCCTTGAAGGACTGGGCAGCACTCATTAACAGCTGGGTCACCGAGCCCAATGTGCACTAATCCACCCAGAAGATCAACACAAGCTCCAAGCTTTAGAGTGTCAATGGGGCATGTATCCTTAGCAGCTGGTGGAGATGGGCATGGAGTTCCCTTTGGTGGTTTAGTGGTCCCTGGAGGGACTGTAACAGGAGGAACAGTAAAGGGAGGGACAGTGATTGGAGGCACTGTGACTGGAGGGACGTTGATTGGCGGCTTAACAATGGGAGGAACAGTCACGGGAGGGACAGTGATTGGAGGGACTGTGACTGGAGGGACGTTGATTGGCGGCTTAACAATGGGAGGAACAGTCACTGGAGGCTTAACAATGGGAGGAACAGTCACTGGAGGCTTACCAATGGGAGGTTTAACAATGGGAGGAACAGTCCCTGGAGGCAAATGAACTGGAGGTTTAACAATGGGAGGAACAGTCACTGGAGGCAAAGGAAGTGGAGGTTTAACAATGGGAGGAACAGTCACTGGAGGCAAATGAATTGGAGGTTTAACAATGGGAGGAACAGTCACTGGAGGCAAAGGAATTGGAGGTTTAACAATGGGAGGAACAGCCACGGGAGGCAAATGAATTGGAGGTTTAACAATGGGAGGAACAGTCACCGGAGGCAAATGAATTGGAGGTTTAACGATGGGACCCTTTGGAGACTTACCTTTAGGACTTTTGTGCTTTGGTCTGGGCTTTTCACAAGCACCACACCCAAGAATTGGGGTGGCCGAGGACATGAATAGCATGCAAATGAGGAGGAGAGCTGAGATTTTGGAGGCTTCCATGTTTCTGTAGTTCTCTTCTCACCTCAGTCTATAAAGAAAGAAAGAAGAACACAATGAGTAGAGATAGTGCCTTCATATAGAACTGAGATATTATATAGTTACATTGTCAAGTGCAATAAAACAAAAACCCTAGAAGCAGATCACGTGAACGTGGGCTTGCTTCAAAAGGCAGCCAAACTTTGCAAGTTGGCAACTAGCATACAAATTCTTGCATTCATACAGTTTTTTTGTTTTTTGTTTTCGTGTTCAATCCAATATCTGTACTTGATTATATGGTTAACTATGCATGCTTATTGATAATTAATTAACTAACAGTTTTCAGATATGCCCCAGTTGCAGAAATTATGATATGTTTGAAAGATCTGTTCCTTAACTGGTCTAGGTTAATCATTCTGCTAAGCACTCCAACTGACACAAAGCAGCTTTAGTTAGTTAGTAAGTTAGTTAAAGCAGCTTTCTGTTCCATTAAATTCTAATTAGTGATTATTTAATGTGATGAATCATTCTTATACTAATCTCGTGCTTCTGTGATGTTGTACCAATTTTTAATTGTATGAAAACCATCACATGAGGGACTCACATGCACAATAATAGAGACAAGTTAGATTATGTTCAATACTGCCTTTTGCTGCATGAAATCTTTTACCTGTCTCTTGCCTCGTAAACTCCACAAAAAACTCCCAAAAAATTTTTCAGGAAAAGTTCGAAAGCATTTCGAGAAAATGGTGAAACTGGTGAATGAGATTCAGACATGTAATTGACTTCCTTCCACTTGTTAAAGGCAAATGCGAAGCAAGGGACCTATCTTTGAGCTAGAATTGTGAACATTCATCAAAGATGACACAAGTTTCGAAATCTGCTACTTGTTCTGGTTTTTAATTCCTAAAGCACAAAGGGTTGGCCTTGTTTTTGATAGTAATTTCGTTTTTATGCCTCATTCCGAATCCCAAGAACACTTGACAGAAGAATAGCCATAATTGGACGGGTATGCGATGAGCTAGAGAAAACTCTAATTTGGTAATCTTCTATGGCTTCCTCAAGTATTGCTTGTGCCTTTTCTGTTTAGAGGTTTACATAATATCTATGGTTACTTAAAAAGCTCCTACAAATCTTAAAGCTCCCACATCTTCTTTAATACAAAAAGCTTGTAGGGCCAGTTTCTTAGTGCTTAAAAGATGATATTGGACCCAGGTTTCTAAGGGTTTCCATGATTGATCAATTTTCAAACTAGGTCCACATCAAAGGATATACCATTTTCCTTTCTATGGTGTTGAAGGTGAAGTTTAGATGTGTTTGCATGCGTTTAGTCTATCCATTTGTGTGGATACAATCTGATAAGGATAAGGAGATTTTTCACAAAATTGTAAGACGTATACACTACTTACTCTGATTAAATAAACAATAGTCTAAGTTAGCTTCTTCTTTCCTTGTATGAAAAGGTAGCATGATTTCTCACCTTCTGCACATGCAATCCGCGAGCATGGAGTCAATTATTAGACAGATTATTAAGAAAAAAAGGACGTCACATGAAGATTCTTAAGTGTCAAAATGTGTATAAAACAAATCCAGAAATGCTGAAGCTGTCAATAGATTGTTTTCTTTCTTCAATTATTGTTTGAGTTTACTACGTATATTTCTCTTGCATACTTAGAGAATCAAAAGGGTACGTCCCAGAAGTTGAGTTATGCAAAAGTAAACAGTACAGCAAGGAAAGCATGTGAAAATGGTGGGTTGGTTGGTGGCATCAGAGGTAGGAATCAGATGTGTATTATATTACATACGACTCTGAGAAAGATGGTCGCTTCCAGAGAATTTTTCGTGAGTTTGCAACTATGCATATGGTTAATGGTTTATCTTTTGAGAGGTTTGGCTGGATTGTTTTGTAGTCTTGTGAGTCCGTGATTCTGCTTTCCTCACTTCGATGTGATTGCTCATTCCTCTCTCTCCAATTCTCTCGTCACTACCAAGTTACTGTCTTTTTATCTTTGGACGATCATGGAATTTAGCATACCTGAGAAACGATGTGAATGGTTCAAAATAAAAAGAAAAAAAATTGATCAACTTTGGTCAGCTACTGGTGTAACCAAAGAGAAAACAATATAAAATTCCTGCAACTGGCAGATCCCCACATCTCTTTTTAACCACACAAGCTCGCATGCAGAGAAGAGACGAATTAGCAATAGTTATTGGTATTTGTCTTGTATGATGTTGTAATGACTGCAGTAGAATAAAACAGTTCAGAATCTCCTCTCTTCAACGAATGGCTCACAGTGAAGTTCCAAAATTGGGATGTGTTCTTATGAGATCATGATCTGGTGGGTGAGGTTTAACTATGATCATATTGGTTGGATAAAGTACGTCCGCAACAAAATCGTTTTGAGGTGATCACAAGAATCCGGTACAAAGTTACCTGCACTAATATCAGATGGCATGCCACGTGATAGATAATCTCCATTGTTTGTCACTTAGCTAAACTAGACTCTCTCTTGTTGGCTGTCCAAACCCAAACCATAGTTGGGAGATAATGTCACTATGAAATTATTGATCTTTGCATGTTTTCCGAGATTTTATTGATTACCCTTGATGGGTTTCTTGCGAAAGTATACGGTTATTTTTTTTTTCCCAGGTTTTAAGTTATGCCAAGTTGATTCAGTTTTGTAAATGATCATCTTATGAGACAGGAGGGCCAAGGTTTTGACCATATATGGACCATCATGGCAGATAGATTATTGCTAGCCTGTCATAAAAACATTACAGTATCGAATTATTGATTGATCTAGGCCATCTTTGAGTTGTTGCACAGAAAAAAATCTGAGGAACGAATCAAAGTAACAAAGAACATAAATGAAAAGGTGATGCATATGTGGGATTGTACGAGATTGAAAACAAATTTCTGCTCCTTGACATCATGCATAGTTGTCTACTGTCACTGACACTTTCAATAGTAACAATCTGGTAAAAGAAATTTCCATGTAAGCATGACGGCATTGAATGATGAACTCGTGAATAAACCTGTCTTGTACAAATGGAACTCGATCACCATGAACATTGATCCTGATTGGCTTTCATGAAGTCACCAATGTTCAAGTTTTCCTTAAAAAGCTATGCTTCTCTAACAGCTTCAACTATTCATCCATTTACGTACTGGACAAATATGCTTTACATAGTCTGTTTGGAAGATTTTGTGGGATTTGTTTCAAGAATATATATGTAAAATCACTGGTTCTGTAAAACTTACAAAGTAAATTGCTCCTTCTCAGTTTGCTTGTCTCCAGCCAAGAACGCGAAAAACATGGCCAACACTATACAGCCTCTACTTCAGCAAAAAGAGACCATGCACTACTTGTGATTTCCAAGTTAGAAATCGGTAAGCAGAATTTCTATAGTTGTAATTTTTAGCACGACTTCATTGTGTTATAAGTTGCTTAACCTCTGCAGTCCAGAAAATTTAGGTACTTCTCTCACATTTTGCGTCCTAGTTGGCTGCTACATTATCACTGGCCTGAGCCTCTTCAGACACATTGTCACTATTATAACATGGATCTTCATTTGGAGAAGAAAAGCACATCCAGAGAGGGAACTACACTGCAGCACCCTTTCCTCCTTGTCTTCATTTTAGTTTTGGGTTTCATTATGATGGACCCTTTTCGAATGGGACCAGTTGGAGGCCGTGATTTTAAGCCTGTTAAGCATGACATTGCACCTTACAAGCCTGTCATGAGGAACTGGCCAAGAGACAATATGAGCAGATTAGAAGATGGAAAGCTAGAATTCGTGGATGAAGTTTTCGGCCCTGAATCGTTGGAGTTCGACAGCCTGGGACGTGGTCCTTACACAGGGTTAGCTGATGGACGCATTGTCAGATGGATGGGGCAAGATGTGGGATGGGAATCTTTTGCTGTTGTTACTACAAGTTGGTGAGTTCTATAGTGACTAGAATGCTTCAAAAATCAGTTCACATTTCCCTAAAAATCGAGAGGGTCATCTTGTTTATTAATGAACTTGGTACCACTTAATCACATGAAAAAGCGAAGGGCAACTCTTAATTACTGTAATGATCAATATATATAACCTTTAAGAAGTTGAAGTAAAAGGGTGTCAGGATAGTAATCTGTACCAAAGTTATGCAGATGAAACAAGGAAGTCATGTCTAAGTAGTAGGTATTTTTGTTACGAGTTATGTTTGATTACTTGCTAACTGTATTGGGAGATCGGTTCCAAAAGGTCAGAGGAGCTTTGTGCTAAAGGATTGGACTGGATCACACCAAAACAACGCAAGAATGAGAAAAAATGTGGCCGTCCCTTGGGACTAAGATTTGACAAAGTCACTGGGAACTTGTACATTGCAGATGCTTACTATGGCCTGCTGGTGGTTGGACCTGAAGGAGGTCTTGCTACTCCTTTGGCAAGTCATGTAGAAGGGGACCCTATACTCTTCGCAAATGACCTTGACATACACAGTAATGGCTCAATCTTTTTTACGGACAGTAGTAGGAGATATGACAGAGCGTAAGTGATCTAAAGGTTTATTCTAAATGGAGATGTGATTCTTGAGTTATTGGTTTTCTGCTACAGTTGTATCTGCAGAAAATTGGCATCAGTCACAGGAATGTCTTGCCTTTTTCAGGAACCACTTCTTCATATTGTTGGAAGGAGAATCCACTGGCAGGCTTCTTAGATATGATCCTCCATCTAAAACAACTAAACTAGTACTGGATAGCTTAGCATTTCCAAATGGAGTTCAGCTATCTAGTGACCAAAGATTCCTATTGTTCACAGAGACAACCAATTGCAGGTAATTGAGCCCAAATCCTTCGTCATTTGAAGGATGCAGCCAGTAAATGACCATAGGCTTTGCTAGTGTGAGTCTCTTTTGGATGAAACTATATGCACAATATAGGCACAGAGCCATTTCAGACTAAAGAGTTTGTTTTCATGACATCTAAGTAATATTGCAGATTGATGAAATACTGGCTGGAGGGTCCAAAAACAGGAAGCGTGGAGCTTGTAGCTAACCTGCCAGGTTTTCCAGATAATGTAAGAATTAATGACAGAGGCCAATTCTGGGTACCAATACATTGCTGCAGGACTTCAGCACAGGAAATTCTCTCGCATCATCCATGGATGAAGAGTATCTACTACCGCTTACCAGCCCGACTAAGCTTCCTGGCCAGGATCATCGGGATGAGAATGTATACGGTGATATCGCTCTTCAACGAAAATGGAGAAATCTTGGAAGTTCTTGAGGATCCAAAAGGTGTAGCAATGAAGCTGGCGAGTGAAGTTCGAGAGGTAAAAGGGAAGCTGTGGATTGGAACTGTGGCTTATAACCATATTACGACCCTCGCTTATCCTTAGCACTGGAAATAAGAGCTTGCCGATGGATGAATGCAGTTTGTTGGCTATATGTTCTGTCATAAATAAAAGGTCCTAATCTTGTGAGCTGTGTATTGGAACTGTGGCTTGTAACCATATTACTACCCTCGCTTATCCTTAACACTAGAAATAAGAGCTTCCTGATGGATGAATGCAGTTTGATAGCTATATATTCTATCGTAAATAAAAAGTACTAATCTTGTGATCCTCCCACGATCGAAACAGTGTGAGTTCATTACATACAAAGATCCGAAGAAGTAGGTTTGGTGCAGAACATACATTCCATGAACTTACAAAGACAGAAAAAGGGCAACAAAATGTGAAAATCTGCATCTCATGTCATAATCACAACTCATCCTTACACAACAACGTAATTTGCATAATTTCTTTACTTTCATGTAAAGTACAGTAACATAACTTGCCAAGTGACCTTGTAACGACTCAGCAGCTGGTTTGGATAAAGAAACTTATATAACAGGTTGAATTCCAAAAACGAATGAAGGTGAAAGAAAAAAAAAGAGGTGCGAACTTTACAGAAATTGCCAAGTCATCGAATTATTCAATCAAAGTCATCAACTTTAAGCCAGTCACTTGATTCAACATCCGAATCTTTATCACGAGAACTTGGCTGTCTAACCTTGTGTACTCCATCGTGTGTCTCAGAATTTTCATTCAGCTGAACCCAATCACTGGATCCACCAGGCGAAGGAACTCGCGGCACCCGTCTAGAATTGGATAGTCTAGTAGAAAGATCATTATCATCATCCTCCAAGTCGCTAAATGACACATCCTCCTCGTGTTCAAGAGTTCTTTGTTTGTCACTTGAAGTGCCTGTATCAATATCAGACTCTTCCAACCAGTGGTCCGAGTTGCCATCACCGATTTCTAGCCCTTCATTTGCATTAACAATCTCAGTAGCCTCCTTTTTGTTAGATGAAATATTTTCTTCGTGCACATCACTGATTTCGCTGATCTCTTCAGAGGTATTAGGAAAACTAGAATTCTCTGCCATTTTGTCCTCCTCGTTCCTCTTAGTTTGCAGCTTCTGCAGAAGTAAATTTCTTGTCTCTACAATCTGCAACCAAGTGAAAAGTTAGCAAAATATCCACATCAGTTGGATAAAAAATATTCGTGGGTTAATGATTAAATGGCACACTTTCAGTGCACAACTCTGTATGACATATAAAAGGAAAGCATGTAAAAGTTGAAGTCCTTAATTTGACCCAAAGAGAGAGATTGATAAATATTAATAGTAGCAAGGTAACAAGAGGAAAGGACTAGCATAATCAAGAGGTTGCAAATAATGAAAATCTTACCTGAGGAGTTGAAAAAATCTCAAAGTCATGTTCATTCAGTCTTGGAAGCAGCAATATGAAGTACAACATCCAAAACTTTTCATCTTCCACATAACTGCTAAGTCTAGCTCGAAGATCTCTGAAACTAGGAACCAATTGTTCAACAGTTGAAGCATGTTCTCGCTGAGCATCAGACATTCTGAAATCTGCAACACAAAAGACCAACACGCAAGGTTACTTGACGCGGTGTAAAGTCATTGCGTTGACTACATTTCCAATAGCCATAACATGAAATGACTACCAGAAAAGTAACAACATCATACTACCAGGAAGTTAAGATTTCAGAATTGAAACCCTTTCCTATCTTCTCCAAGCAACATCCTTGACACCTTTCCTCCCGTAGAATTTGAAAAAGGAAAAAGACCACAAGCCCCGATATGCCAAAGAAGGTTCACAAATTAGCCAATGGATCTGATCCTCTCATTCATGACCGGCAAATACAACTTTAGGTGTAAACAATTTACCCATCAAAGTTTCTCACAAAACCAACCAGCAACAGCTATCAACTCTCCGAACCAAAAGGCTTGAAAACAAGAGCCTCAAGAAGATGAAAACAAGAGAATTATAAAAATTGCTCATCAATGTGTACAATTCAGATTATTCTTCTCCATAAGAGCAAAAAGTAATGAACCAACCAACTCACATTGCCACCACCTAATGCACCAACACAGACTCTAACTCGAGCAGAATTTGGTACCAAAAACTCGCCTATATATGCTAATGCTTACACATTACAGATATTGACTCCTCAAATTCAATTTAGCAGTAACAACTGATACTATCAGAGCAGAAATTTGAAAAAGCTACAAAATTTTCCGCCAAACTTGAATCGCATCAAACGTACTCAACAAACCCACCCACCATGAAATTATGTTCACCAAAAACTCAAAAGCCCACAAAATTGAATCTTTACCATTTTCCAGCGACAATGGAAAATCAGTCCAATACTCAGTCCTTCTCGAAATCTCCTTAACAAAGTTAATCACATCCTCCGTTATACCTGGCACGTACTCCTCGTCACCGTCACCATCACCAGTTTTATCATTATCTTTTTCTTCAACATCTTTATCAGTCTGATCAAAGCTCAAAATATTGGAAGTGAATTTCGAGATCTCGCCAACTGAGAGCAAAGAAAGCCCGCTCTTCAAGCTTCCTGTCAATTCCGCGAGATCGTTACGGATCCCGAGAAGGGCTCGCGACGACGACGCAGGAGAAACCATCGGCGGAGACTTATCCTCAACAACAGTGTATGACGGCGGCGGAGCAAGGAAGTTCGCGACGCCACGGAGTTGCCTGCCGATTGTTTCTCCAATCACCGAAAAGTCCTCTTTCACTCCACCACGATTCTCGGGGGTCCTTTCTTCTTCCTCCTCCGGCGCTCCATTGGACATTTGCCGTTCCGGTGACGACGTGGAAGAATCCGGATCGTTCGATTGAAGAGACCTGAAAATCCAAGACATTTCCTTCTGAAGTTCTTGTTGCTTTTTCCCTCTTCCTCTATGTACTGAGAAACAGAGGAAACGGAAATATTCAGCGGATATCAGGATCGAAAGCTTCCTTTTTTTCTATAAATTTGATGAAAAGAGTTGATAGGGTTTCTGGAATTCGGTCACTGAAGGGGTTTTGACGCTAAAGTTCTGATCTTTGTTTCGAGGTTTAGGCGTTTAGCTTGGTGGCAATGGCTTCCATCTCTCAATGGCTTAGTTTGCTTTTGCATTAGCTTTGCTGCTTCTCACTCCTCTTTTGCGTTTATTAGAATTGGTAATGATTGAGATATTTATCGAGTTGTGTTGAATTAATTAATTAAATAATTAATCATTTGAAGAGACCAAAAGTCAAGTTGGTTTAGTCCTGCCACGTCAAGTTAAGTGTGTACTTATGGAACAATCTTTTATTTGGTTAGCTTCTTCCTATACATAATTTTTTAAACGGCAAGTTCAAAAGTTTATTGGAAAGGTATCATTTTGATTACTTTCATACATTAGAGTTAAATCAACTTTTTACATTTTTTTAATACCAAAAATTCATGAACAATTCTTCTCCGTGAAATTAGACCTTAAAGAGGGCCTTTGTGTTGATAATTAGCATTGTCCTTCTTCACAAATCAGTGTAGATTTTAAGAAGTTAAATTAGGATATGTACATCAAAGCTCATACACAAATCTAAATTGACTGCTTTTTAAGTTTGGGAAAGTTTGCCAGGAACGAAGTAAGAAGGGCTTCCTGTCAAGTTTGTGTGCAGACAAGTTGAAGGATCTCTCATCTCTATCTAATTGCATTGCCATGTAACATCATAGATGTCCTTTCATGTCATTGCGATTGAAGGAAACCATCTTGTTCACATCAACACGTGCAAGCAACAAACTACGGGTAGTTTAGGACCAACTCTTACCAGAAGTTCGTACCAAACTAAGATTAGAATTTCTCATACACAAGTACATGGACAACCTTTTATCTTTCTCATCTTCTCCACTTTAGCCACTTTTGCAAGAAGTGAAAGAAAGCCTTTTCAAAGCCACAAAAAGAGTTTGGATTTCATACCACAGCCAAGAAGTGCAGTGACTGTAACCAAGTGGCTTGCGTGGGAGGAAGTTGTTCTAAAAGGGAATTTACTAAACCAAGGTAACAAGAAATCAGATTTTGTTTCTCACAGGCAATTGTTTGCTTACCTCGTTCTGCAAGTAAAAGCTACAACGTTGTAAATTACAACATCAGAAAGTAGCTGTTGTCTAGCAAGGCAAGACCAATGAAAATTGGGAGAGTAAGGCAAAACCAGCTAGAAGCAACAAACAAGACGTAGATATACCATGTAGGGAACTGCTAATAAAACTGGAACAATGAGCTTTGATTCTGTTCATTGCTTAAATGTTTACGACAAGAAGAATTAAATATCATCTCTATCATCTATAAAGTAAAACTTACAATCTCCAAAGTTCAAACATTACAATATTCTACTGTTACAAGAAAAGTTTAAAGAATTCCTGCTTAAGCAAACATGAACAGTAAAGCAGGTGAGAAAATTGTCTCAAATTCATTATTACTAACCTTCTTCAAGTAAATTACAACTAAATCAAAGCCTTTCCTCTTGCTAATTATTCAATAAAGAATCTCATTCTAATTGGCTACTGCACATACAAGCATATGGTACAAATCTGTTTGCTTTCCAATCTGTCAAAGATATCAAACCCAAAACTGGCCAATCTGCTGTGTTTTATCTTCGAAACTGTTTCGGGAGGAAGAATGTATTCATTCGGTGAAGAATCTAATAAAGGCCTGAATAGGGATTGTATGCATTGACGGGTGGTGCCCGTGGGCCGTATGGATAAACATTGGCTCCGTAAGAATTCGAGAAAGGATTTGAAGGCTGTTGTTGAGGGGTATTCATCATCATCATCTGCTGCTGCTGCTGATAAAACATGAAAGCCTGTTGTTGATTGGCCATTGTAGCCATTTGAACAGAATGGGGTGCAGCCACTCCATTGGAAGCAAAGAAGGGGTCATAAGTTGTTGCTTGCATCATAGGACCAGCCACAGGGGATGGTTCCCAAGGATTGTAACTTACTGGTTGACTACTTCTTCTAATAGCATCATCATAGAGGCTGTCCAATGTGAGTTTATCTAGACCTCCAGCCTTTCAAATGAAGAATGAAAAGCATTAGCTCATGCAATAGTTATCATGCATTCAAATTATACTCATGACAATACAAGGGCGAACAGGGAATCAACAGCAGTAAAGATACCAGTTTGCTAGTAGCTGCGGCAGTTTCATTTGAACTTGGAGCTGTAACAAGTGCAAGTTCCCAGCCCGTAGCTCCATTCACTTGCATTGGAACAGTAGCACTAGTTTGGTCAGCTGTTGCAATGAAAACACAATAGCATTAAAATAGCTCTCAGTTGCAACAAGCTACTAAGATGGAGGATATGACAATCAAACTTAGTTCTGCAACCCCAGTGAAATTTTCTGAACGTGTGAGGGTTCATCTTTTGGTATTTGATTTCAAACCTAGAATCAGATTCCTAAATTCAAACATTGTATCCTGAGTCATTTTATCACAAAATACTTGCACATTCATGGTCACCTCTCATATGAGCAGTTGCTGCAGTATATTTCTGGGTCAAGTTGGAAAGCAAAGTTAGTTTGCCACAGATATAGAGATGCAATCTCTTCAAGATCAGGACTGAACCTTGAAAAAGTTTGGTTATTTCTTAAGACTTTAGTTTCCAGAAAAAACATCTCATGTCTTGTTTTGTTAACTCAAGTTTCCATAGCCAGTCCAACGTTGCAAGAGAGACTGGGAGACATTAAGCTTTTCATCAGCCAGGCCTGACCTAAGAAACAAAGCTCATCCTTGGGCTGGGCCAGGCTGACCCATGCTTAAGTATTCAAAGATGATATGGATATTGATATTGTTCCACAAAAATCCAAAACCAGCATGATTTCTCAACCTTGTGAGCAAGAACTGTATACTTTGAAAGGTCAACTTACCAACTGGAACAATAGCCAGAGCCAGGGCATTTTTTTCATCTAGTTCTGAAGCAGCTGGCACAGGGTCATCCAAGTTCTGGTGACAAAAAGGATTTGAAAGGGCACATCATCATAAGGCCAAAGCATCCGGAAACAATAATTGGAATGAAGGATTTGAGTCTCAGACCATTACCAACAAATCAGGTGGTTGAACAGGAGGCGCTTGCTCCTTTGTGGGTTCAGGTGGGGGCGGAGAGGGTGTAGCCTCCTCCTTTACTTCCTCTTCCTTCTTGTATTCAATCGCTAGAACTTCCTTGGGAGCAGCAATTTTGTTTTCAGCAACCTGCTTTCCAAAAGTTCACATTGTTAGAAAAATTACAGAACTGAGGCATGCAAAACCACTAACCAAAACCAAATTCAAATGTTCAGATAGTATAAGGTAATACTATTATTTATAGATACATTGTTTCATATTAACAGCATATGCAACTCGCATCATTTCAGCTAACTTAAATATGGGTATATGAGAATAAATGATAACATGGACTGAGCATGAACTAACAAGATGTCAACCTCCTTAGATTTTGTGAAGTTTATCAGACTACAACCGTAGTTAAATTTGGATGGTATACCTATTACTGACAGTCAACACTATGATATACTTATTACTATTTTGTAATTCTCGTCAAAAAGAAGAAACGAAGTAGAAGCACTTCTATACCTGATTTTTGCGTACTGTTGACATTCGTGGAGCTTCTTGAATGTAATCTTCCATGTTTTGTAGGAATGAAGGCGGCGGCTACATCAGCAATAAATATTTACTTTTGGTAAATGTGTTACCAAAAAAAAGGGAATTATGGAAGAAGAAAACATGTTCGTAAAACACAAGTGAGAATGTAAACCTGCTCAATCTTTATAAATCTGTCTCCCCTTCCCATGTCCATACTTTTACATATCTCATAGAATTCGGAGAGTCTTTCAGCCTGTTTACAAAGAGAGTGCAAAAGCATTAAATCAAAAAATATAATTGTTACCCACATAGAGATGATGTAAACAGTAATATGACGACTTTCTAAAGAGATTTTCAACCTGCTGGCAAGACCTCCTATATATATCCAGGGCCCTCACAGCATCTAGACGTTGCATCTCAAAGAACTGGCTTCAATAAAATTGTCATCAGTAAGTAATTTGCAAAGTATCTAGCTTCTGATCCAAATGATATGTGCAATTGGATACCTTGTCAATCAAATTGGCAGTACCATCACTTATAGCTTGATAAATCTTAATGCTTTCAGAAGCAACCTATTGTTAATGGGGAGAAAAATAACAAATGAGAAAAAATATAAACCATCTTGACATTGTCCACTAGTCAAAATGAACCAGCATGAACAGAACTTACCATAGACAATGCTAATTGAACGACAAAGTTATTAACTGCTGCCCCTTGTGGCTGCAACAAGATACAAAAGAATGACCACCAATAAGAGAACTTGAAAATATAAGGAAAAATAAAGAATGTACATCAAAAAGTTCTAGCCTTGATGGAAATTTATGAGGGGATTAATTGTCAGCAGACAACAGTAATGCTAGATGAGTGCTAGATGAGTTTAACTTATTTTTAAAATTACCTGGCAACCAAGAACACGGTAAAGTAGCTGTTGCAATCCAGGTAACTGTTCCAGCAATTCACCTGTGTCTAATTCTTTTGTCCTCTGCAACAAGTTTCACAATCATAATCTAGCCACTATATCATCTAATAGATTCAACAAGTTAAGGGTCTGATTAGATCTTGTATCAGTATAAGAAAAGCTAAAATTACACCATAACAATCGCTCCAAGCAAAGCAAATTAAAACTCCAATTCCAAATGTGCATAGTAATGCAGCTTTACTATTTTTGCCGCAGGAGTGTGAAAACCTTTTATAATAAAAATTACAAGAAGAAAACTTTCCAGTTTGAGCCTTCAGAAATGCATCGTTGTGGATTAAGGAACCTAAGAGCTAAAATCAAACCCAACATCATAGTTCTTAAGTGATTACTTCCATAAGTAATGCCTTGAAGTAATGTCATGATGAAACCAAATCACAAAACAGATAGCAGCAACCCCACTTTCTCTAATAAGAAATCAGAAGGAAAGAAAGGAAGACTAAAATATTGAATGAAAAGTTCATACTGGTCGATCTGTTTCCACATCATACTTCAATATTCGATAGCATTCCAGCCTCTCCTCCAAAAATAAGGCATAACTGCGAACCCAGGTAGAATAATCCCAAGCTGGCCAGATATAACAGCAGTAAACATCATTTACAATCTTTCACTCAGATTAACCATCTGACCAAGAGAAGAAGAAACTACCATTTGGACTAGAATCATCTTTAAAATGAGCCATGTTAAGCATATGGCTTCTGCTTTTGCCATAGTTAATGAGCTCTTCATGAAAAGTGGGGTCCACTTCCCTCAGAGCACGGTGTATCACAATTAGAGTCTTCAGTGCAACCTAAATGCG
The DNA here is from genome assembly GCA_027563885.1 of Erythroxylum longipes. NCBI lineage: Eukaryota > Viridiplantae > Streptophyta > Magnoliopsida > Malpighiales > Erythroxylaceae > Erythroxylum > Erythroxylum longipes. The sequence goes on from JAOQMS010000007.1 coordinate 30,894,856, forward strand.
AAAAAAAGCAATCAAACAAACAGAAGAAAGTTACAGAGGAAGGTAGGAAAATCCAAGTTCATACAGATTATAGTGCAGAAAGAGAACCAAATTTTCGAAGTTTTATGACTAAGAAACAATAAAGGAAAAACTCTCATCTCATTATTAAGTGTGCTATATATGAGGCACACACCGCCCAATTATGAGTCTTTGACAGCCGTTTGGCAAGAGCATGGATGCAGTATGCAACATCGGCTCGTGGCACTGTAGCTGAAATGGATACGAAAATTGCTGCAAAGAGATATGTAAGAAATCATTCACCAGCACTGTCTTAAGTAACGTGAGGCATCATAGATGCGCAGCATATCCTGCTTCAAAACATGGGCCAAAACTAATGCAGAGCAATTACCTTTAATGTGCTTTTCTTTTGCAGGTCTCTCAACATGATTGGTGGCCCTAACTATAGCAATGTCCAAGTCCTGCAACATTAAACGTCGAAACCAAAATGGACTCATTAGAACCCAAAAGGCAGTAGCAATTATTAAACATCAACTACCGCATAATCACGAAGTTGTGGTCATTTAACATTTACAATTACTAGTACCTTATAACCACTATTGACTTTAGCCAATGAGACAGTGGTTGTATCCTTCAAGGCTCCAAGTGCTTTCCTAATGCTTTTCTGCGTACCACCTCCTGACATTCTATCTCCTCAATCGCACTATCCTACAAGAACCCGTCAAACAATCAATGCCATTATCTCAAATAACTCCTCAGTCCCGCCAAGCAAAACAGTTCAATCCTCATAATGTTTGTTAATCATGAACAACAGCGCGTCATGGTTAGACCCTTAACATTAATCTTCCAAGGTTCAAACTGGAGATCAATATAGATTCATGACATGCCACGTCGCCACACATTAACCAGTAGCCACATCGCTCCCTCAACCACTAAAAGAAGTTGGTTGCTATGTCCCACTCGCAAATCCAAATAACTATGTATCATCCAGACAAAAGGGTACCGGGAAACCAAGAGAGAGGTTCCGAATTTAACCTTCTTTTACCACTAAATCGGACGTTAAAACGATTTGAAACCAAAGAAATGAACCCAGCAATGAAAGATGAGATTTGTTCATAGGCAAGCTCGCAAAACAAACAAAAACAAGCTGTCTTCAAGATCAAAACTTCCCACAGAAACAAAACTCAAGACACCACCGTTTACCACTGTTGAACAACACATCGATCCAGAAAACAGAACCCAGATTAATTATAAAAAAAACAAGTTCAGAAACCAAAAGCAAAAAAAAAAAGAAGGAAAGAAATAACCTCGCAAGGACACACCAATACACACACTAAACAGAAAAAGAAACACGCACCCAGAGAAAGAAAGAGAGATCAGATGATGAGTCAGATTACCAGAGAGCTTAGGTCGGTGAGGAAAAAGAAAATTGGTCGGTGAGAAGAGAAGTAGGAGCGTGGAAAAGTAGGACGATCGAATGGATTTGAGCTGTGACCAGAGAAATATGCCCAAAAAGAAAGACAAAACAAAGAAATGAGGAAACTTCGGTTCTGTTGAGTCGTCGGCGTTGCAGTAGTTTTAATATATTTTCATTATTCATTCTTTATTAATGTAATAATTCTAATTTCTTGTCTTAATTAATTATTTTATATTTTATTATATGCAACGTTTGTCTCTTTTATTTAATTTTTAATTCTAATCTTTTTTTCTCTCTCCTTTTTGGCGGGGTTAGTTGGTTGGTTGTGTCAGAATACGGCACTGTAAGAACTTGTACTGCTTCTTTTTTTTTCCCCAAATCTGTGACAAAAGGGGTTTTCATCCTCTACTATATGTCCTACTCACTTGTTCTTACTCCTCTTCCTTTTCTGATCTTGCCACGTGTCCATAATTTTCATCAAACTCCACCCTGTTCTGATTAGATCAACAACCTAGTTTTGAACATCAGTTTCTGTTTAACGATTTTCAGGTAATGTATTGAATTATAGTTAATGTCCAAATAACTAACTTGTTTTTTGTTCGAAGAAGTGTTATTTATAAGAGTAAAAAACAACAACCAATAGCATCTTTTCTAAATATACATATTCAAGTAATAATTCTTTTGTTTATTTTAATTTAATAATAGGAAAAATGAGAATTATCAATTTTTTATGTATATTAAGTAAAATTTATAGAACTTGTGACAACAATATTAACAAACTTACAAATTCAAATCTATTTATTGGTTGTGATTGTTGAAACTTTTTATATTGTAACAAATTATTTAATTTTAACTAAAATTATCATATAAAACTTGTAAATATTCACATTTTATTGACTCAATTAAAATTTTTTTAAATTCAATTAATTATAATCGACATAATAATTCATTTATTTACTGACTTTGAATTTAGGATTGACATGTCAAATTGATGAATATTGTCATTTATTATGAATTAAATGATGAAAGTGATAATATATATACACACACACATATATATATATATATATATAATATTTAAAAGAAAAAGAAACATTAAAAGACTTATAATAAATTTATAATGCCCACTTGCCAGCCAAGTGGGACGTCCACTTTGAACTTCCATTCCGCTTTTACCTCTGATTTTGGGTCTTCTGCAGATCGTACAAGCGCGTAATTATATGGAAGATCAAGGGGCATAATAGATAAGGATATATCGTCACAGAAGAATTAGGTGCCACGTGGAGGACAGCTTGCTTGTCTGCGGTGATTGGGATCAACCCACTTGCCACCCAGTGATGTGTAGAGACGATCGTACCCTTGGATGTAAAAAATGAGAATAAAGCACACACCCCCACTAGATTGTCCCACCACCACTAGAACTGGAACCCTCTTAGCAGTGCCAGTAAGTGGACACTCAATGCAAGACAGACAGCAAAGACACGAGTTCTGTTTTTATTGGATGTCTGTTGCCGTCTACCTTATAATTTGGTGGGTCCTATGTTAGAGACAAAAGGACCCACTTCCACGTACACACAAATTTAATCGTATAAAATTTTATATATTTATTAATATTTAATTATTCTTTCAAAATTGATGTATGTTTTATCAAGCATGTGAGCAATGAATGAGAGACTGCAAAAGGGGTTGGGTAGAATTACTTTGGTCATTGCTGAAGTCGTAATGTAGAGTAGTCAAAAGCGGCATTAAGACATAAATGCTATAATAACAGCATCAACAGCTGGGAGTTGTTGAACTATTAACTCTCAGACCCACCTTTCGGCCTACAATATATTAGTTAATTCATATGATGACATGCACACATTTCATGTATCGGATTAGTTAACATAGATCAGGAGCTGAAGGCTTAATATGAGACAGTCATTAATGCAAAAACAATGGAAAAGTTTGTCTTGATGTAATAATTTTTGTAGCAGAAGACAATGAACCTGAAAGTGAAACAATAAAACATGCCTAAACAACCGGCAAAGTTTATACCTCAAACTTGGTCCTTTGGACCCGCGATAGCAACCTGCATGGACTAAAGAAATAACTCTGATATAATCAGTTTCAAGAACTGAACAGTGGTCAACAAGTTCATGACATGAACAGATAATTAAGGCAGAAAAGAAAGTTCAGGAAAAGGGCAATCAAAAGCAGCAAGTTGATGATACAATCTTCTTGATTTGTGGAAGTTATCAAATTCAAGCAAAGCTTCAGACTTTTGAGTATGTAATAATCGGAGAAGACTCTGAAAGCTTGAAAATTTATTATCTGTTTATATATATATATAGTTCATAACGACATTAAATGAAAGAATTTAAATTGAGAAAAATACAAAATGTTACAATTGCTGTACCGCCTATGCTAAAAAGAGACTGAAATATGTAAAGCATCTCAAAATTTGGAGGGGAAGTGAAACATTCAGGATCTCTTGACAACAGCGGTTGCAAAATATGGATGGTGGATTAGCTCGAAAGAAACCTTAAGTGACCGGTCAAGACCTCCTACACGACAAATGATGCTGAATGCAACGCTATTATGTTCCGCAACCTGCTCTAGTTGCCGGAGTTCAGCCAATTTGTCAGGGTCATTTGAGAAACTGCTTTTGAGCTCCTTCGCAATCTTCAGAGCATCCTTGAAGTAGTTGTACACGACTATAGTCTAGATAAAGAAGAATATGACGGTTGAATGGAATAGGCCATGGCAATGAAAGTTGGTCAAACATCATGGACTACTTACTGAGAAGCGTACGTGAGAAGTAGATTCCTTGAACAATGGGTATGGAATCTGGTCAGGAATACAGGCTTTTTGTAGAAGCTCAAAATGCTGTACAAATCTCTGCAAAACAATAAAATCTGATGAGAAGAATGATACGTAGCTCTCTAATCAGTATATTATGGATGCTTCTGCAGGGAAGATACTTCCTATCAAAGATAGTCACTCGATCAGTTTCTCCAAATGTAACAAGTAAACTATTGAACAGAAGAAGATGATTTATTGTACAGACATCTAATACAGGCAGGACTTAAAAAGAGAAATCATAAGCTTACCTCGTGTTCAGAATTGAACGGGTTAGGACCTTGTAAAACCATGAGTTCATTCCTTAAAGCAGCAAGCAGCTGGGAAGATTGAAAAAAATCTCATAAACATTTGGGTGCAATAAAGCCAGTTCAAGTTGTTAGGAATAATTATCCAGATAACATCTTAGACCAGGCTATTATTAATATTGTAAAACAAATGCAGAACAAGAAACCGTAATACCAGTGTGAGCCCTTCGGCAAGACATATTTGGCATTGAAGAAACATGACAGAGGGTGGGATCCGAGTTTCTCTAGCCAGATCTTTTGGGGAATCCTTTCTTTTCTTTCCTTTTTGTTTAGCTGATCATCAGATGCACGAGCAATTAGATTGATGCACAAGTTAATTGCAATGTCATCAATGAAAAAACAAAAGGAATGCAAGTTAAAAAATAATAATGGCTAATTAATAGAGCAACCAACCAAGGATCTGAATCAGTAACTGAATCTTTCATTTCTAAGGCTATGTTTAGTTGGGAATTTATTAATAGAATTGAATGAAATGAAATATAATATTGTTCTATCGTATAAAAGAAGAGCTTATAATAGAATAAAATAGAATGAGATGAAAGCGGATAATTTTATATTACATCTTATTCCATCCTAAACAGTAAAAATGAGAAACCTCCGAGTGGGCAGGTTTAGAATGGAATGTAAAATGATAAATAACTTTTCACTATATTACATTATAAACCTTTTTTTCAAACAACATTTTATTATATTACATTATAAGTTCTTTTATCCCTCCCAAATAACAAATTTCTAATATTACATCTATTTACATTCCATTCCATTATAAACTATTTTATTTCATTTCATTCCATTCTATTAAAAACTTTACGTCCAATCAAACATAGCTTAAGGGTTAATATTTATTATTTCCTATTAAGCGATCATAATCATCATCTTTACCAATACAGAAAATCCTCCATACAAACTGCCAATTGGGGACAAGTAAACTGCATTGCATTCTTTTACTTAATAACCAAAATAACTTGCACAAACAGCTATTCTTGCAAATGGAACAACGTACACCTTGTAGTACCTTCACTTAATGTCATCTTGAGATGTGTTTTCTCTGCAAGCTTGCGTAGGACGATGTACAAATACCAGTATACCATGCAATACTCGTTGGGAGAATAGAGCTCTAATTCAAAACCCAGAATGAGAAACCGGTAAGCAATCCAGTAAGTTTGCTCCTCCACCCAAGTAAGGATGTTCTTTAGTATTCTCATAGTAACATTCTGCAAAATCAATATCTCATAGATTTACTCACAGGAAAACAATCTAGGTCTATTTCTATTTGGTGAAAATAAAATCCAAGTAAAGGAAAGGAATTGGGCAAGAGAGTAGCCACAGTGCTTCACGCGTAACTTTTGGTAGTGGACAGTTACACCCAAAATCCAAAACATATATGAAGCAGATAAATCCTCACTCTCCTCAATCATGAATTGATAAGCATGTTTATGGAAGTTAGATCATAGGTGTCAAGAAGTGAACTACCAAAAGGAAGGCGTCAATACCTCATAATCCAACACACTGGGGACTTCTTCAAACTCTTTTCTAAAAGCAAGTTCCAGCTGTAAAACAAATAAAGGAGCAAAAAATTAACAACTAATGCCAGCCCCCAATGTCAATCATAAATAAACCAGTAATGGAAGGATTTATGCATTGCTATTAGTTAAAACAAGCTCAAGAAGGTTGCAATTTGTGGAGCTAAAATAATTCGATAAGATAATTCTATAAGCACAGAAAGAGGGTATATTGACAAAACAAAATGTCAAGAAAATGTCCACAGCTCCAAAATGAACTTGGAGTATGAGCAAGAGAAAACTGATGAAATAATAAGGACTTCAAGAACCGTCATGTTCCTTCTAGAGAATAAGGTTTAAACTTCAATTAGTTTGTAAAATTAGGCATGCCACTAAGTCAAATTGTGGGACAAGGAAATATTTTCTAAAAAAACATTAAAGTTACAATTTGAAGTTTTTAGCTAACCTCAATATCAAAAGGCAACCTCCCTGAGCAAAACTAAAAAAAATGGCAACAACAAACCTGAACATAGATAACTCGCCAATCTTGTAAAATTTTTCCAAGCTTACGTCTCTGCCATGCTGAATTTGTGCAAAGAATTTTGAGCATATTTATCACTAGCTGCATCACATCACATGAAAATATATTAAGGGCAATGGAAATGCTTAAACTAAGAAGATATAGAGAACAGAAAGTAGAAAGTTCATCTACAGCATTAACAACTGGAAATTAGAAATGCAGTAACAGTAAAAACTAAAGCTTAGATATAGTCAAACATGTTGTATTGATCGAATTGTCCTACATGTCCAAGTTGTACAACATTTTCGTTCCTCTGAATCATGTGGTCCCTTGTCACATCAGGTAAGCCTGCAGCTCTAGCAATCACAGCAAAGATAGGATCCCGGCCATAAAGTTTACCATCTTGAACAAGAAGAAGCTGATAGAAGTTGTCAATGTTGAACGTTCAGACATTAATGATAGAGAAACAACTAACACTCTTAGGCACTGTGAGAAGAGTTAACCTGGAGATGTGCTCTTGCAACCAGATCAGGTTCAGCTTTTTGGAACTGAACCACAAAGCGCAAAAGAACATCCAGAGATGGGTTCAATTGATAGGAGGATACCGAATCAAGATCACAAAGCAGTTTTTCAAAGTATTGAATAGCCTGTCAGAAGATAAACAGGACCTTTTAACAGAATAGTTAACGTATGTCGAAATAAGTGGTTAGCGGAGAGAATAAAATACTCACATTTTTCCAGGAAAGCAATTTAATTGCACGTGGTGGAGTGGGAGCAGAGATTCTAGTGTTTACACTAGCATCAAATCCAATTGGTAGACGACCAGAGGCAGTTGTTTTTTCTTCTTTACTGCCTCCACAAGTTCCATAAGCATGGGACACAAGGAATTCTGATGATTTGCGGATGAAATTCAACTCCGATATGCATGCAGCTATATGTTTTCTAGCCAAATCCAGACCTCTACCTTGGGGTCGCTTCATAGAGGTGAGAAGGTGGAAAAAATGCTGAGAGTAAAGGAGAAATGGTAACTTATATGCAGCTAAGTCATTATAAATAGTAAGTAACAGAATCTGAAGACATATACATGAGAGGAAAATAAAATAAAATTGAGTTCAAGCGAGCATGCAGAGTGAAAGTTAATGCGAGGAATTGAAAACATAAGTAGAAGCTACAATATGCATTCTGCAGAGATCCACTGCTGGGGCAAGAACTCTTTTCAGAATAATTAAGACTAATAGTAGAAGGTAGTCAATTCTGAAGTTCCAGCATGATAGGCTAGGCCAAATAAAAGGAAGAAATTACATTGAAAAAACAACTAGTTCATGCAACTTCTCAAGCAATCTAAATGATGCATAAGAGAAATTAGAAGGGCATTTCAAAGCAGAATTAGTTTATATCAATAGAGAAGGTATAAGGTTAAAGGTAAGCACAAAGGATTTTTTAACAATGATGGAAGACATGATTAACTAATCCCATGTTTCAAAATTTTAAAAAGATATCATCCAGAAATCACAAATTTATTCATCAATTTCTTGCAACAAAATTATTTTCGGCACTAAGAAAAGGACTCCAGGTTCCTTAAAGTAATATATGGCATCATATCTTTGCTGGAAGTGTGAACTCATAACTGAACAAGCTAATAATTAATTATCAGTAGACAAAAAAAAGAATGCACAAGTGTGTAGAGGCAGAATCCCACATTATTTCCAACAACAAAAAAAGAGCAACAAAGAATAAGACCTTACGAAAGCGTAAGCGGCATAATAAAGCTTTGCAATAACCTTCCTCCAGATCAAGATTAGTTTGTAATGGCTCTACATCTGTGCCAATAATGAAAAGTTTACAACATCAGTGAAGAGAAACATATTTACACTCCTTAACTAGCATTCTTTGGCAAAAGATTTGGAGGAAACATGGCTCCTAAAAGTTTTACCAAGTTCCTTTGCTCCACAAAAGAGATAAGATTTTAACAGTTCATTAGTGTTATGTTTATGCTTCTTGTTTCAACATCTTTCATATTCACGCTATTTCAAAGATAAAAGTGAGAAAAATACCCTCTGTTACTCTTCTTTTGGTTGACGATGTTTTACAAGCACGCAATTGTCGTGATATATTTTCTTCAACGGCATTTAACAATGATAAACATTTCTCATCTCCATCCCCACTCAGAGGAAGGCCATAAGACATTGTGAAAAGATCTTCTTCCTGTCAACCAAAAAGTTAAATGGAAAGCCAAAATATAATGCATCCTGTAAATGCAAGCGTTAACTCTGAAAAGTTTAAAGCATGGACCAAGATTTTACATCAAGAAATCAACCTTACAATTGGATTCAAAAAGAGTTGAAGAATTAAAGAATCTAACATAAACAGAGGCCAAAGGAGTGATTAGAATACTTTACTTCATGTGTACGAGCATCAGAAACAACTGAAACAACAGCCTTGCAGGTTGCACGAATGATTTTGCAATAAGAATGTAGTAAGGAATGTGATGATGTCCTCTCAGGTCGCAGAAGATACATGCATGAAAAAACTGTTTGCGCCAACGAATGACCCTTGTGCCATGTTGCCTGTAAATAAGGACTATAATTCATAAGTAACTTTTCTCATCTATTAATCAGCCCAAACCTTCAGCCACCGGGACCAAAGGTCAACGAGTTTTACAAACAATATAAGAATGAAAACAATGTTAAACAATCAAGAGGCTAGAGTACGTATAATAAACAACAAGCATCACAGACCTCATATGATATTTACACTTTGTTCCTAAAAGAACGAATAAAAGATAATTTACATATATTAAAAGCATGCCCAAAAGAATAAGGTATGAGCATAGAAAAAACAATCTTTTCACTAAACAATTTTGCATTTCCTGAGACAGGAAACCAGACTAATCTTACCCAGGTACCTTGAGAGGTCACTGCAAGTCCAGCATTTCATAATGAGCAGCATAATCAAAAGCTGTTAAGCATGATATCAACTGATTACAAAGTACCTCACATGCTAAAAGATGATCCATGATATCAATGATGCATTGGACATCTTCTGTTTTATCAAAGCTAATAGGAACTGGAGCAGCACCATCTTCAATTGCTTCATCAACAGAGCAGTATCTGCTAACAATTCCAGAATCCATCTTTGGGTCCATAATCTAGAATGAACAAGGAAAAAGAAAACAGAAAACACAAGAAATAGAAATAAAAGGATCAGAATCTCGGAAGGAACTTAAAAAGCTCGAGATAGAAAAAATGGTATCATAGTTTTCACAAATGCAGATAAACGAGGAAATCGGGAAAAGCATTTTTTCTTCAACAAGGCAGCTAAGAGCATTACTAGTATCACTTATAATTCAAGACTAAAATAGGAAGTTAAAAGCTCGTAAATCAAGTCCACACAAGACCACACCTTGTGGTGTTGCACTAGCGAATGGCATAACTTCTTCATTGTAATTTGAAATCATAAGTGTTGGAGAAACCTAGCTGCAAGAAGATATCATACTAAGTTTTCTTTTTTCCTTTTTCCTTTTTCTTACTCTCTATGCTAAATATTGCATTCCTCATTAAAGAAAGAAGATAAATCATTAAATAAAATTTAATTTCAGCAGCACCTCCAGAGCAGACATGGCAGCAAAAAGATTGAAGTTCTCTCCATGAATGAGTTCACCTTCTTGGAGTTCTGCAATCAAACATTTATACGTTAATTTTCAGAAAGAAAACTAAGGCTCAAATGCAATTTGCAGTTGTAGTGGGCAGAAAATTCTGCAAGACACACAGCAGCCAGGTTATTTAGAACATGAAATTAGTTAATATGTATCACTAACTTCGCTACTCTTCTGGTTTTGAATCAAAGAAGCAATAAATCTGATTACTTCTGCAAGTTATCAAGAAAAGCCAAGGGTTTCACTAAGTAAGAAAATATTGAAATTGATGAAGGAAAATTAATTCAGAAACAGAAAATTAGAATTCAGAGACTAAATCACAATGCTACCAACTAGTACGTATACAAAAGTATTTGTTTCCCTATAGCAAGTTCAGCATCTCAAAGCACAATCATTGAAAACAGCAATACTATGCTTGTTCAAGCAATTTTTCAATAATTGCCGTCATGTAGCATTGACAAAATATTCCCATTTTTCTTTTTTGTCTCCTTATTCCCCTTCGATTACTCAGCAACTAAGGAATCAACAGAATAAAATAATACATAAAAACGAATCTGATAAACAAGATACGTTAACTCGAAAGCTTACTTAAACCCAAACATTACCAAGCAAAACCATACCTCAAGACTTAAGCTTCAGATTAAAGATTATAAAAACAACAAAAAGGAGAAAACTTTACTAGTCTGAGACAAAGAAACAGACTAATACTAACTTACAATCCCGTTTTGGGAAAAGAGAAAGCCGGAAAAACAGAAGAAAAAAGAGGGAAAAAAAAAGATTGAATCTTGAAAAGAATAAAGAGAAAGAATCACATCGAACCTCTACATGCGGCTTCAAGGAGCGGAGAAGAGTCAGCCCAGATAGTGCTTTCGCTGGCCGGAATAGAAGAAGAGCTGTATGATGTGCTAGTGTTCACATATGGTTCCTCCGAACTCTTCCACTCCATTATCGAAAACCCTTTTCAAGCTTCGAGACTGTGTATGTGTCCACTCAGATTCTTAGCTTTGAATTTTGATTCGAAGACCGAGAAAGTATCATTGAAGGTGGTGCGTGCGTTATGTTCCTACTTCGCGCGTCTATGAGTGGAAAAAAGGAAAGCTTTAGGGTACATGTACAGTTGTATTGTCACTCGGGTCGAATCTTATTAATTAAAGAATTATTTATTTTATTTACTATTAATTTTAAATTATTTGATATTAATCATAATAATCATAAACTTACTAAAAATAATAATGTTTAATTAAAATAATAATTGACAATATAAGTAAAATAAATCTATTTCTAAAAGCTAATTTCTTTAAATTTAAAAACAAAAGACAATTGTGGTTAAAAATTTAAAGAAATTTTGTAAAGTAATTATCAAAAATCACATACAAACTCAAAATTTAATAATAAATTATATTAAAATTTTAATAAAAACTTAAGATTTTATCATTACAAATATTTTTAAAACATCTAAAATCAAAATAAAAATTTTATTAAATTTTACTATTATAAGGAGGAAATAATGTTTGTACTAATGTTTGTACTAAAGTTGAGCCTCCTCAACTACAAAGAGTGTATAATATGTAGCATGTCAAATGGCTAAGGTCTGTTCAGTATGAAATGTCTCCTGACTTGCATCACTCTCTTCTGCATCACGAGGTATCTTCTCTACGAAATCCCTTTCAAGATGTTTTTAATTTCAGGAATTTTAGCTGATGGAATCTGCACCGAGAACTTGCTGCATTCGAGAACATCACTGAATGGCAATTCATAGTAGTCAGATATGGTGACAGGTACACACCCCATCTGGATTGCTGTTACCGCTCGAGGACTTGCAACTTCGTATCCACTTGGACACAGACAAAACTTGGAGCTACCCATCAACGTGAAGTAGTTCTTCTTCTTATCAAGGTACTCGTGGACTTGGGCTTCGTGATCTTTGTCTTTCCAGTGGTCTAACAACATCTTTCTTATATGGCCATGGCTGCCACCGGCGAAGAAGGCCAAGATGGACCGGTTACTCAGTCGTAGGCCTTTACCAGGCACATTAAGCTTGCCCTCAGGGATCTTAATTTCTGAAATGGAGATGTCTCTCTGTCGCTTGAACCATTCATAGTTGTTGGCATTGCAAAGGGCTCTAATGAAGTACTTACAGAGATCAGGAGAGTTTCTTGAAATTTCTGGTGCTTGCGAATCCACCAACATATCAGCAACAAATTATATAAAAACATTCCGACTTCATTACTTGTCTTCTTCACATACCCAATCATGGCAGGAAATCAAGAAATGATCAGCTCCATTGCTTCTGTTCCAGTAGGGTACCTATCAGCCACAATAAGAGCATAATCTTTGATCAAACGTTGGAGCTCGTCACGGTCGAAAGTGTGGAGTTCGTAGACGTAGGAAAATGATTTGAGTGACGCTCACAAGGATTAAGAATGCATGAGCCTGGTCAGGGTGGTGAGCAGCAAAGTGTTGAAAGTTGATTCCAAAGTTACAGCTTCACTTTCCTAGTGTCTGACTAAGTCCTAGTTAGTTTGTTATTATTCGTCTCTAGTTAACAGCATGTCAGTTTCATATCATGGTCCATGTTCTCATTATGTAGTTATTGTTTTTTGTTTCAGTTGAGATTTTATAAGAGTCAGTTATGTATTTTGTTTCAGTTGAGATTTTTATAAGAGTCAGTTATGTATTTGGAGTCTATATATAGACACCTTGAGTTCTTATGTTTTTGCATTAAGTAAAAAAGTGTTTAGTTCATTTGAAGCCTTCCCCTTCCTTCTGCAAATTCTCTGTTTTTAGTCTTTTATCCAACATTTTGTCGTATTAGAGCGGGTCGACATATCCGAGAACAGAAGTAAAGTTTTTTTTTTGTGAAGTTAAACGAAGTATCTCTCAGCGTATCTCAGCCTCTGATTCCTATTTTCAAAGGTAACAACTATGAATTTTGGAGCATCAAAATAAAGACTCTATTTAAGTCTCAAGACTTATGGGACTTAATAGAAAATAGGTATCCAGATCCAAATGAGGAAGCAAGGTTGAGGGACAATAAAAAGGACTCCAAGGCACTATTTTTCATCCAACAAGCAATCCAAGAGATTATTTTCTCTAGAATTGCAGCAGCGGCTACTTCACAAGAAGCATGGACGATTCTAAAGAATGAATATCAAGGCTAATCAAAGGTAATCATGGTAAAAGTTCAAACTCTTCGTCGTGATTTTGAAATGTTAGTAATGAAAAACAATGAAAATGTGCAAGATTATTTGTCTAGAGTGACTACAATTGCTAGCCAAATGAAGTCATATGGTGAGAAAACTACCGATGAAACTGTTGTTGCAAAAGTTTTGAGGAGTTTAACTCCAAAGTTTGATCATTTGGTGGCTATAATTGAGGAGTCTAAGAATTTATCCATTTTTTCATTTGATGAGCTAATGGGTTCTCTACAAGCACGTGAAGTGAGGCTAAACAGATCACTTGAAAAGAATGAAGAAAAGGCATTTCAGGTTATGGGGGAGACTTCCATTCCAAATAACAGATCTAAAAAACCAGCAACAAGAGGACGTGACAGAGGTGGTTTTTATGGCAGAGGTTGTGGCAGAGGCTGAGGTAGAGGGTGCCAAGGAGTACAATGTTATAATTCTCATCAATTTAGGTATATTGCAGCAAATTGTTGGAGCAAAGGAAATCAAGTAAGTTTTGCAGAAGAGAATGAAATAGAAGAGAATGAAGAGGAGTGTAAGTTATTTATGACTTTTTCGTATGCTACTAATGTTTCAAATGGTATTTGGTTTGCGGAAAGCGGATGTTCTAATCACATGTCCGGGATGAGATCAATGTTTAAGGATCTTGATGAGTCCATGAAGATTTAAGTTACACTTAGGGATAATAAGCAAATCGAGATTGAAGGAAAGGGTACAGTTACTGTCACGACAAGCCATGGCAATGTGAAGCAAATTTATAATGTCTACTATGTTCCTGGTTTGGCACATAACTTACTAAGTGTTGGGCAACTTATGACTAGTGGTTATTCAATTTTGTTTGATGATGGTACATGTATTGTTAGAGACAAAAATCCTGGTCAAGTTATTGTCAATATGCAAATGATTAAGAACAAAATGTTTCCACTTGAGGTTTCTTGTGTCAAAAACCATCCTCTTGTTTGTAGTGTAATAACTGAGTCTAGATTGTGGCATTTACGGTATGGACATTTGAATTTCAATAGCTTCAAGTTATTGGTCCAAAAGAGTATGGTGGTTGGGTTACCTAAAATTGATGCATTTAGTATGTGCGAAGGGTACATATATGGGAAGTAGTTCAGGCAGTCATTTCTTATTAGAAAGGCATGGAGAACATCTTATAGTCTTGAATTGATTCATGTTGATTCGTGTGGACCTATGTGAACTGAATCAATTGGTGGAAGTAGGTATTTTTTGCCTTTTATTGATGATTTCAGCCGCATGAGTTGGGTATAATTTCTGAAGTACAAGTCAAAAGCATTTGAAAGGTTCAAGAAGTTCAAGGCTATGGTAGAGAAACAAAATGGCGGCAACATAGTAACTCTTCGTACAGATAAAGGTGGTGAGTTTTTATCAAATGAATTTACTACATTTTGCAAGGAAAATGGTATTTAACTATTTATAGGCAACTCACTGCCCCTTACACTCTGAAGCAAAAATGGTGACATTGAACGAAAGAATCGAACGGTTGTGGAGAGAGCAAGAAGCTTACCCAAAGGAGAGGGTCTTCCCAACCAGTTATGGGCTGAAGCAGTTGCAACGTCAATTTATTTGCTGAATATTTCTCCTACAAAGATTGTCCTGAATCAGACTCCTTGAAGCTTGGAATGGAATGAAACCTCGGGTAAGCCACTTGTGAGTTGTTGGCTGTATTGCCTATGCTTTGGTTCACTCTCCAATGCCTAATAATCTTGATGAGAAATCTGAAAAATATGTCTTTATTGGCTATTGTGAACAGTCCAAAGCATATAGGCTATATAATCCCGTTAGTGGCAAAGTAATTATTAGTAGAGATGTGATTTTTGATGAAGAAGTAAGTTAGAATTGGGATGGAAGTGCTGTCATTTCATAATTGCAGATAATGACAGAAAATAGGACAGTAAATTCAACTCCATCATTGCCTTTGAATGAGACAGTAGATTCAAGTCTATCGTTGCATTCGACTCCGAACAACAGAGTTTCAAATATAAATTCAGCCACTCCATCCTCAATTCCAAGCAGTGGAAACTTTCTTATTACTCCAAACAACACCATCCCTTCTTCTTCAGATGAAACTCCTACAAGGAAGTTCAAATCTTTGAATGAGATTTATGCAACTTGCAAATTTGCTTTGTTTGTTTCAAATCCAACGTGCTTTGTTGAAGCAATAAGCAAAGAGGAGTGGCCTACTGCAATGAAAGAGGAGATTTTGGCTATCTAAAAGAATAATACGTGGGAGTTGTTAGACTTACCAAAGGAAAAAAATGCCATTGGATTGAAATGGGTATTCAAGACAAAGGATCATGCTACAGCAACATTCAAAAGCACAAGGCTAGACGAGGGTATTCGCAGCAGCATGGCATAGATTATGATGAGACTTTTTTTTTATTGCTCAATTTGAAACGGTGAGAACTATTTTAACATTAGCTACTCAATTGAAATGCCTGCTTACTAATTTGACGTCAAGTTTGCTTTCTTAAATGGAGAATTATAAGAGAATGTTTTTGTTAGTCAACCTGAGGGGTTTGTGGTTAGTGGCATGGAAGAAAAAGTGTATAAGTTGAAAAAGGCTCTCTACGAATTGAAGCAGGCTCCACGAGCGTGATCTAGCAAGATTGACTCTTACTTTCATGAGAGTGGTTTTGACATGAGTAAAAATGAGCCTACTCTATACTTAAAAAGAAAGGTAAAAATGGATTCCTTTTCGTATGCCTTTATGTTGATGATATATATATATATATGGGCTCATCTTCCTCTCTTGTAGCTGATTTTAAGGATCATATGATGAAAAACTTTGAGATGATAGATTTGGGATTATTGCATTACTTTCTTGGGTTGGAAGTTTGGCAAGGGGAAGATGGGATCTTTATTTCACAAAAGAAATATGCTACTGATCTCCTTGAGAGGTTTAACATGTCGAACTGCAAGGTTCCAGCCACTCCGATGAATGTGAGTGAGAAATTAAAGCTTGAAGATGGTACTCCAACAGCTAATGCAAGAAGCTTCAGAAGCTTAGTTGGTGGATTAATTTATTTGACGCATACAAGACCAGATATTGCATTTTCTGTTGGTGTGGTTTCAAGGTTCATGAACAACCCTTCAAAACACCATCTTGGAGCAGCAAAAAGAATCTTGCGTTATGTGGCAGGAACTAAAAATTTTCGGATATGGTATTCTCATATACCATATTTCAAATTGTATGTAACATCCCATTAATGCAGGCGTTTCGGTGCGTACCCAACGGTAAGGGGGTGCTACATTGTATGGCTTTATTAACAGTGATTGGGCAGGTTCTTTGGATGATCAAAAAAGCACTTCTGGCAATATTCTTACTCTTGGTTCTGGAGCAATTTCATGGAGCTCAAAAAAGCAAGCCACAACAACATTATCATCATCTGAGGCAGAATATGTAGCAGTAACTTCAGTAGCATATCAAGTAGTTTGGTTAAGGAGAATGCTAGAAGATCTTCAATGGAAACAAGAAGGAGCAACTGAAATTTTCTGCCATAACAAGGCAGTAGTAGAAATGACCAAAAATCCAACATTTCATGGAAGAACAAAGCATATAAAGATCAAGCACCACTTCATTCGAGACTTGGTTGCAAAAGAAGAAGAGGTGTTGAAATTCTGCAGCTCAGAAGAACAAGTAGCTGATGTTCTTACCAAATCACTTCCTAGTGGAAAGCATGTCATCTTCATATCACAATTTGGAGTGACCAACTTTTAATCAACGGGGAGTGTTGAAAGTTGATTCCAAAGTTATAGCTCCACTTTCCTAGTGTATAAGTCCTAGTTAGTTTGTTATTATTCATTTCTAGTTAACAACATGTCAGTTTCATATCATGGTCCATGTTACCATTGTGTAGTTATTGTTTTTTGTTTCAGTTGAGATTTTATAGGAGTCAGTTATGTATTTGGAGTCTATATATAGACACCTTGAGTTCTTATGTTTCTGCATTAAGTAAAAAAGTGTTTATTTCATTTGAAGCCTTCCCCTTCCTTAGTTATGCACATTCTCTGTTTTTAGTCTTTTATCCAACATTATGTGTTACCATCATTGAGGCAGAATATGTAGCAGCAACTTCAGCAGCATGTCAAGCAGTTTGGTTGAGGAGATTGCTAGAAGATCTTCAACGGAAGCAAAAAGAAGCAATTGAAATTTTCTGTGATAACAAGGCAGCAGTAGCAATGACCAAAAATCCAACATTTCACAGAAGAACAAAGCATATAGAGATCAAGCACCACTTCATTCGAGTCAGTTATATATTTGGGGTATATATAGACACCTTGAGTTTTTATGTTTCTGCATTCAGTAAAAAAGTGTTTAGTTAATTTGAAGCCTTCCCCTTCCTTAGTTCTGCAGATTCTCTGTTTTTAGTCTTTTATCCAACACAAAGTAGCTCTTACCCTCTCCATCTCGTCGATGAATTGCCTTTCAATGCCATATATTTCATTCAATGGTGCTGTGTGAACCAGTGGCTCCTCTCCTTCCCTGTAAACCCAAACCTCGAATCTTTTCTCCATCTCTACGTGCCTCCTGATCACAAGCAATAGTAATGATCACCATGTCAAAATAAAGGAAGCGTACTCTCTATATATATACACACACACATTTCACATAAACCATGTACTGGATATCGCAGCTTAACTGGTGAAAAGCCTCAGGATTTCTGTAATCAACTCCTGTGGGAATGCAACTTTGCTTCTTATACGATGAATAGTTTTTGGATCGAGCAACTTCACGTATAGATGCTCTTGCTCTTGCCAAACCATCTTCTACTTTCCTGGAACTGCTCCTTTTCTGCAGAGAAATCAATAACAGTCATGATCAAATGAACTAGAAACGTTGAAGAAATATCAGAGACAGAAAAACAAACAAAACTCAAGTCGTAAATTATCTCGAAAAGATGTGTTAAGACACACTTTCTCCTGCCTGGTAGCTACTTTAATATTATTAACGCTTGAAACTTGGCGCAATGGAGCTAATGCTGAAGAAGGTTGAAGGGTTTCAGTGACGAAAAAAGATTTATAATGAGAAGAAGAGAAAAGGTTGGTAATGGTAACGTTTTGTTTCAGAGGAATTAAATAGAGAACGTGTAATAACGCCAACAGTAGTAATGTCAGCAGAGCAGTAGTGTACAAGTGGAAAATTTTTAATAAATATCTTGAATAATTAGTTCACATTTTTTAACTCTATATTTGGGATGTCTTATAAATTTTCGAAAATTTTATCATATTTTTTTAATTATCTTTCAAAAAAATTATTATATATTATATTTCGAGTAACTAATGGAAAGTAATTAATTTTCAGGTTTTAGATAAGTCATTTTAGCATTAAATTCAAGGTATAAAATAACTAATGGAAAGTAATTAATTATAGTTGTTTCTTCTTGTTGTCTATCTTGTAGACAGTTAAAGTACCTTACTTAGGAAGTTTTTGGTCATATTGTAATATGATAGCAGGCTTAATATGTTGAACTCATTGTAATGTAGGTATAGTTTTAATTATAATTATATTTCTTTTCATTTTTCAAAAAACTTGAGTTATGATTATATAATTCTTTAACAAACCCTTAGCTTATCGATTGTAGAAGGAGCTAATATTGTGCACTTTGTATTTAAATATATAATTTTTTAACAATTCCTTAACTTATCAGTCTTAAAAGAAACCACTATTGTATACTTTATATTTAAATAATATATAACTAAGTAATATTTGTATTCAATAAGAATTTTATATAATGCATTTTAAATAATACAAAATTTATAATACAGCATAAATTAATGAAAGGAATCCACCAAAATTTTATGGACTACTAATTTATTAGAAAAAAATGATGATTGGTAACGTTGAGTGTACTAATCCGAGTTTTTTTTTTCTTTTATATATCTTTTTAGGTAACTTGTAGAATGGAGAGCATTTCTTCTAATTCACGTCCATAGCTAAACCAAAAGGCTCTGTTTGATCATCTCCGGCGTAAACCGTGATTAGTTTTATTGACAAGCTTAACAAATTTCTTGACCGATCATCTATCAATGATATGAAATATGGTTCAACAAGTCAAGTGTGAGGTTATTGGAAGAGCAAACATGGTCGGACCACTTGGGAGTGAGTAAAGATCCCATAATGTTGGGACGAATTTTTTTTAAGAAAATTGAATTTTCATAAAACTCTGGACGGTAGGTATAAAACACGAGGTTCGCTTCTCCGCATACAGATTACACATAACATCGTAATTCTTACCAACCTAACAAAAACAATAGCCGAATAAAAACGACAATGTAATGCTTCAAACGCAGAAGCCCATTCGTTGACGTTTTGGCTAAAGCATAAAGAAAATCCCCCCATCATCAATGCTTCTAGAAATTACTCAATTAGGGCATGGACGTTCAGCTAAAGTCTAGGATTGTCGCCTTTCCACCGCTGGAATGCGCAAGGAGAGGTAAGTGTTGTTTTGTCCAAGAAGTCTGGTCTACTTCAAAGTCCAAACAAATCAGTACCAGAACATCTATATCAAAAGAGAAGTTACCAAGTGATGTTACTACCAACAAAAGCAGGTATAAAATGCTTGTGACACTTCATCATTTTCTCAATAAGCAACAAGAGCACTAGTCGATCGGTAGAAATGGCGAGAGCAGATTACCATATGGGGTTACAAAAAGAAGTGATTATTAAGATAGTATTATTATTATTACTGCAATGGTGGAGATCCCATGGTTGCTTGGAGGATGAGAGAGCTACACTGTTGCAGCTCCAACATTCCTTCAATTACCCAAACATTCCTACAATAAGTTGAATGTAACAGGTCCTCCTCAGTTGGAATAGGATTACGGTAACAAAGAATTATGTTACACCAGACTTCTTGAAGCAGAGAATTGCATAGCATCATATTCATTCTACTTTTCGGTTATTGGGCGTAGGCCCACAATCATAAATATACTTATACCCCTGAATTATAATAGGTCAAGTCATTATCGTATTTATGGTATTCATATTATATATTATAAAAAAATCTTAAATTTTGCTCAATTTTATAATTATATTTCAAATTTTAGAAAGTGATAATAAAATGCTTTAAAATAATTTAAATTTTAGCCTGAATTTCAAAAAGTGATAATAAAATGATTTAATTTTTTTCGATTCTATCTCAATACGAATGTTTACATTAAATTTGCTAACATTTCTTAATATATGTCCCATAAATTTTAAATATTAATGCATGTCAGTCAAAATTAAGATAACAAATGTGAATTAATGAAAGCACTGTATCGCCTTGTGTATCACATCAAATGTCAGTAGAGTAGTGTATAAGGTGGAACTAGTCTTAACTCTCTTGCTTGATGATCTTCTAATCCTTCCCACGTTTTCCTTCAAAACACTGCAAACAAATACATTAAGAAAGCAACATAAGGTTACTTTGTTTACCTAAATTTTAATATAAAAAATATTTAAATAAATAAATAAATGAAATTATAAATATAAGCTTTATAAAAATTTATTAAAAGAAATTTTTAATGTAAAATTTTTTCTTTTGTATTGTGATAAAATTATATCGATTAAGAATATAAATTATTAGTCGTAGAGTTAGACTTGAAACATATTGTAAGAATTAATTTTATTTTTTTCACTTTCTCTTCATTTAGTTTTAAAGTATTGACGAATATCAATAAATAAAAATTAAATTTATTAAAAGATATTAAAAATTATATCGATTAATAATATAAATTATTGGTCAAGAGTGAAGCTTGAAATAATTGATTTTATTTGCTCACTTTAAACTTTTTTTAATTTTAAAATATTGTCCATCAATAAGTATGTGTAGTTAAAATAGAGTATTTGTTCATCGTAGTAGAGAATATTAAAAGAGAAATTTTAGCATCTTCTTCCATTCATCATTTACAAAGTCAGTCAACTAAAGTGATTACTTTAGCATCACATAAATTTTTGATGCTAAATGACAATGACAAGATGAATTATTCTTCAAGAAGTATGAAGGCTACTCCAAAGATACACGATAAGAGATCACCATCATAACAGTTATATACGAAAGAAAAAGTTACCAATTCATTGTAACGTGTAAAAATACGGTTCGAGAAGTCAAGTGGGTTTATTGGAAGAGCAAAGTGCAAACAATGTTGGACCACTTAGGAGTGAGTAATGATCCCAAACACACGCGTAGAAAGATCAGTATCAGAACATCTTTAAATTTACCAAGTCATGGTACCACTTGTTCAACGCTGCAACTTGTAAAATGACAACTCTTTTTGCTCCATATAAGAAGTTTTAGTTAGATTATGGTTTGTTCGCCTTGTATCCCACTGACTATATAACCATTAATACTTTTTTGAATAATTAGTTTACATTTTTTTCTTTAAATTTTGGGATGGTTTTGTAATTTTTTAAATATTTGTCAAGTTATTTTTTAATAATATAACAAGATATTTATTTTATTTATATCAGTGATATAATTTTAAGATTATACAATTTCATAATACATTCATAACTTATCCATTTTTAAGAAACTAATATTATGTATTTTATGTAATATATTTAAAATTATATAACTAAATTAAATTGCTTTTAACTTTTTTCTTGAAAATAAGAAATTTTAAATTATGATTATATAATTCTTCAATGCATCCTTATCACATTCTTGAGAAATTTACACCATAAATTTTATGTTAATTTTATTTAAAAATAAGTTTTTGGCTCCATGCAATAAGGATTTTGCATCATGCATTTTAACATAATACAAATGTATAAATATATAGTTGGAATACAAAAGGTTCACAAGTTTATTTTTGTATATAGTTATGTGATTATTTAATCTAAAATTTGACTTTTAAATTTTAGATTAAATTGAATAAACTCATTATACAAGTGATAATAATATTATATACTCAATATTGATATAAAAGGGACCTAAATATCGTGTCTATACAAAAGTAATTAATGAAATATAATTAGAGGTAACAAATTTAAAAGTATTTATTTTTTTGAAAATTTTAATTTGATACTAAATATTTTAAAATTTGTATAAATTAAATAAAATTTATATCTCTATTTCTATTTGTAATAACTTTTGAATATAATAATTTTTTAGTCCATTAATTTCTCAATTATGCGAGGAAAACACTCCTTATAATAGCGTTTTCAAAATCAGTGGATTTGTTCAATCCGCCAACTCAATCAGCTGATTATCAGACATAATTATTAGCGGTTTGATATGGTCAAACAGCTAAAACCTTTAAATCTATTTGGCAACTGCTGAAACGTGAAAATAAGTATTTGGCAACACTACAAGAAAATTGTGAGTTAGTGATGGAAAATACCGACGAAAAAGATAAATTTTCCGTCGGTATTAAACATTACTGACAGAATTTACCGACAGAAAAAAAAATGTTGTAGATTCAGCCGTAGCTAATCTTACCGACGGTAAAGAAATTTTCCGTCGGTAAATTTACCGACGGAACGACATTACCGTCAGTAATTTCAACTAAAAAGTTGCCGACCGTCACACTTTTTCCGTCCGTAAGTTACCGATGGGCTATAATTTTCCAACGCTAAATTTACCGACGGTAAGTTCCTAAATCGTATGTAAATTTAGCATCAGAATGTTTTAATTCCGTCGGTAAATTTACCGACGGTATGGTGGTTTCCGTCGGTGAAGTGTTGGCCATTACCGACGAAAATTGTGGGTTTTTTCGTTAGTAAATTATTTAATTTAATTTTTTAAATATATATTTTCATTATATTTAAATTATAACTGTCAGAAAATTTTAATAATTAAATATTTGTAATATATATTTAATTTGATAGAAATA
>JAOQMS010000007.1:30918220-30928364 GCA_027563885.1 Erythroxylum longipes
AATATAAGGAGATGTTTATTTTAATTTTTATTAATGATGTAATTTAATATTATAAAATTTTGTAATACATTTAAAAAATATTACAAAATTTTATTTGTCATGATAAAGTGGAATTCAACTTTAAAAAATATATTAAAGTCTTACTTATTTTATACCTGTGAACCCACATATTTAATTAATTCTAATGTTAATTAACTTGACTAATTAATGTAACATATTAGTTAACCCTAATAAGATTTAAATTAACAATTAACTAATCCCCAATATGTTTGATATTAAGGAAAAAAAATCCCTATCACGGATGGCAGGAGATGGAGGAAGGAGGAGGGTGAGGGGAAGTAGCAAGGAAATGTTTAACGGAAAGGATGTGAGCGAGGCGGAAGGTGGCAGCAGTGGGGGGGTTGGTGAAAGCAAGGAGGGAAAGAATGGATTTTGGGGGTTGGTAGATATGGTAGAGAAGGGGTCCTTTGGTTGTTGAGCTTGAGATTGTGGCTGGGAAGATTGCGATGGTGGTTGAGTGATTGGAGAGACGGCGGTGTTTAAAGGGAAAAATGGCTGATGGAGGAGGCGACGGTGGGGAGCGTGGTGGCTATGGTGGTGAGTAAAGATAATAAAAAACTATTTAAAATAATTAACTTAAGTGACGAAGTCATAAATTTATTAATATTTTCAATATAATCGAGTTAACTTTTAACATTTTATAAATATTAAAATTCTAAATATTATATATTAGAATTAAATTCGTGATTAGTGTAAAGTTCAAGGCAAAAATTGACAAAAAGTTGAAAATTTTAAAATTAGAAAATTTTTGGTCCACGTAAGAAATTAAACTTCCACATAAGGTGGGTCACCATCATAACGCTGCTATAAAATGCTTGTCATTTGCTCAACAAGCAACAAGAGCACTAGTCGATCAGTAGAAATGGCGAGAGCAGAATACCATATGAGGTTACAAAAAGATGCGAGTATTATGATACTATTATTCCTACTATTACAATGGTGGAGCTCCCATGGTTGTTCGGAGGAGGAGAGAGCTGCACTGTTGCAGCTCCAACATTCCTTCAATTACCCAAACGGCACATCTTGGTATTCAAGGGATATGAATGTCGACTGTTGTAAATGGAACAGAGTTGAGTGCGACGTCACAACAGGGCGAGTCAATGGGCTATATCTTGGGTTTTCGAGAGATCAGAGTTTAGGAGAATGGAACTTCAATGCCTCAGTTTTCCTTCCCTTTCAACAACTCAGAACTCTTGATTTGACTGGAAACAATATCGTTTGCGGCGTAGAGAATGAAGGTTGTTCTTATTTCTGTTAATATGTGTGTGTGTATAAGTTGGACGGATTGTCATGTCTTGCTAATTTAATTCAACTTAATTTGTTTTATTAAGCAAGTTCTAATACGTAAGTACTGCAGGTTTTGAAGGATTGCAAAGGTTGAACAATTTGGAGGTTCTTTCTTTAGGAGGGAATGGTTTGACTAATAATATTTTTTCAATGTTTCAAGGATTTCATTCCCTCGAAACATTGTCATTACTTAATAATAACTTGAATGGATCAATTTATATGAAAGGTACATATTTCTTTTTCCTTTTCTTATAGATTATTAATTTATATTTTTATCATATTATTAATTACAAATGAGAAAGTAGCTTTATTTTTTAATGCCTAATTTATTAAAAAATTAAATTATATACATAATTATTATAATATATATTTAATAACTTCTTTCTATTATTTACCAGATTTGGTCAAAATACCTAACTTGGAAGATTTAGACTTACGCGGCAACAATATTGAGAAGTTTGTTTATTCTGAAGGTATAAATTTATACAAAATATGAATCATTTTTTTAATTTTATTTTCAACACAGAATGATAAGAGAAACAAAACAACTATACTAAGGAACTAGTGGATTAAAACTAATTTTCAACGGTTAAAACATCGGCATGTTTATGCTAAGTTTATGAGAATAATACTTTATCTATGTCACGTTGTTTATTTATTGGTGATAGATATCCAAAGTTCAAGCAACATAAGCAGCCTTTCGCTTTCCGGCAATTTGTATTGGAGCAAAAGCATCTTTGAACTACAATCATTAAAAGCATTCAAAAACCTAAAGTCTCTTCATTTGGGAGGTAATAATTTCAAAGGGGTACAATTTCTAGAAGGTAACTAAAGTTTATAATTAAACATTTACTTGTCATTACGCATTTAATATTATGCATTTGTTAAATTATTTTTCTTTTTGTCTTGAAATTTGTTATGCAATTTAAGATGATCTAAATAAATTGGAAGAGTTGTTCTTGGATGGTTCTGACATGGACGAAAACTTCCTCCTGTCGCTTGGAGGACTTCGATCTTTGAGGCTCTTGTCTTTGAGGAGTATCAACTATGAGATACTCAACAATCAAAGTAACAGAAGCAGCTTTGAAGTACAATCATTAAAGGCATTCAAAAATCTTAAGTCTCTTCATTTGGAAGATAATAATTTCAAAGGGGTACTATTTCCGCAAGGTAATTAAAGTTTATAATTAAATATTTACTTGTCATTACGTGTTTAATATTATGCAATTGTTAAGTTATTTTTCTTTTTGTCTTGAAATTTGTTATGCAATTTAAGTTGATCTAAATAAATTGGAAGAGTTGTTCTTGGATGATTCTGACATGGACAAAACCTTCCTCCTGTCGCTGGGAGGACTTCGATCTTTGAGACTCTTGTCCTTGGAGGGGATCAACTATGAGACACTCAACAATCAAAGTAAGTAGTAACTGTTGTTGTATCAAATAAATGAGTAATTTTTGCTTTAATTTGTTAATAATTAATTGAATTATCATTTAAAGTTGCAAAATATATAATGTTTAGAAGTACTTAAAATCATAATTAATGATTTATAAACATGTTTTTTTTTAATCCTTAAAATAATTAATAATTGACTATATTATCTTTTTGTTGTGTGGTTTTTGTAGGTTTCCTCAACATCGTTGCAGATATTACTTCACTTAAAAGTTTACTTTTGAGCAGATGTGGACTCACAGGCAATATTGATGGTACTTTTTTTATGAGTCAACTTAAATTTTGAGAAATTATTATTTTCCTCCACTCTCTAATGTTCTCACAATTTATTTTTAGAATCATGCAAGTTGAAGAATCTCCAAAAGCTTGATCTAAATGGCAATAATCTTAGTGGCACCTTGCCCTCTTGTTTGGCGAATTTGACACTTCTTCGGGATTTGGACCTATCATCCAATTACTTCACCGGAAACATATCTGCATCTCCCTTGAAAAGTCTCACATCCATTGAGCACCTATCTATTTCTGATAATCAATTTCAAATTCCAATATCGCTCTTACCATTTTACAATCATTCTAAACTCAAGGATTTGATAGCTGGTGGAAACAAGGTTTACGCAGAAAGTAGAGTTGATAATAATTTGACTCCTAAGTTTCAGCTACAAGAACTTGATTTGTTCTCCACATATGGAGAAGGAGGGGTTTCATTTCCCAGATTTCTACACCATCAGTATAATTTGATAGATCTTGATCTTTCCAATATTCAAATGACGGGAGCTGAATTTCCAGGTTGGTTACTAGACAACAATACGAATTTAAGATGCCTTTCTTTAGGCAGTTGTTCTCTTTCAGGAATGTTGCATTTGCCAATTCATCCTCACCCAAAGTTGTCCTACTTGAACATTTCCAGCAATCAATTTTATGGACACATTCCTAGAGAGATTGGAAGGTATTTTCCAATGCTAAACAGATTATTCTTGAGCAGAAATGATTTCACAGGAAAGATTCCGAATAGCTTGTCTAATTGTTCTCTCTTAGAATTATTAGACATGAATCACAATAAATTATTTGGCAAGATACCAGAGTGGATTGGGAATACGTCATCTCTTTCAATTATGGATATGTCAAATAATAACCTTTTTGGAAGCCTACCCTTCATACCTCGACAAGCTATACACATCTCTTTATCCTATAACAGACTTGAAGGACCTTTTCCCGATATACTTCCTAACTCTATATTGATCTTACTAGATCTCAGCCATAACTTCTTAACTGGTAGTATACCGAACTCATTCAAGAATTTGTACCAGTTGATGTATGTTCTATTAAATCATAACAATTTGGAAGGTGAAATACCTATTTATCTATGGAAGATGATGAATGAATTAAAATTCATTGAACTTTCCCATAATAGGTTTGACACTCTCTCACTCAAAAATGATACTTTTGAAACTCTTGATAGGTATAGTGTTTCTCCCAGCTACAATGTCCTTCTCGAATTGGAACAAAAAGGAAACACTTACCAGTATTACATATATCGTTTATATGAGATTGGTTTCATTGGATTAGATCTCTCCAGTAACCACTTGACATGTTCAATCCCTTTTGAAATTGGAAACAAAGAAGGTATGAAGATGTTAAACTTATCTCATAACAATCTGAAAGGACATATTCCATTATCATTTTCGAATATGACAGAAGTGGAGAGTTTGGACCTGTCCTACAATCACTTGAGTGGAATATTTCCTCCTCAATTGGTTCAGTTAAAATCTTTAGAAGTGTTTAGCGTGGCTTATAACAATATTTCTGGTAAGACGCCGGAAAGAGTCGGACAGTTTGCAACTTTTGAAGAAAGTAGCTACCGAGAAAATCCTTTTCTGTGTGGATTACCCCTGCCCAAGAATTGCACTTCAACAGAATTGTCAATGACAAAGGAAAGTTCGATCAGTGATACAGATGATTACGACGGATTCATAGATATAAAGATTTTTCATATAAGTTTTTGGGTTACTTTCACCATTATATTATTGGGAATAGTTTCGATTTTGTATGTAAATCCTTACTGGCGACAAGCATGGTTCTACTTTATTGAGTTGCAGATCTCAGCATGCTACTACTTTTTGGTGGATCATCTTCCCTTCTTATCCAGATTTGGGATTACTTGTTTTCTGTAAGAACATGTGACTTAGATCTTATTATGGTTGTACTTAAATAAGGAGAAGATTTCATTCAATCTCGATTAGGCTATTACCATGTTTCATTTCACCTATGAAATGCCTTGATGGACACATACGAACATATGAACGGCAATGCTATGAACATGTGACTTAGATCTTATTATGGTTGTACTTAAATAAGGAGATGATTTCATTCAATCTTGATTAGTCTATTACTACGCTTCATTTAAGCTATGAAATGCCTTTATGGACACATATGAACATATGAACGGCAATGCTATCTGAGTGTAGTGGGTCTAAGCAGTAATGTCTTTTCCTGTGAAGTTGGAACCATAGATAGAGTTCAGGATTTGAGGGTTAGGATCATTGAACTATAATATTTGAATAACAGGTTCATCCTTAAAAATAGTGAAGAGCGTATACAAACTTTAAACACAACTTAATTTCTTGATCTTCTCAAACTTAGAAAGTTCTTTAGTTAGAAGTTGTAACTAATTATATTTATGCAGTTGGTGAAGACTATACATTTCTATAGACGAATCAAAACTTAATGCTCTCTGAAGAGTAGCACCTTTAGCATGTGTCAAGCAACTTGGTTAAAAAGAACGTTAGCTGAACCTTAATCAAAACAAGGATCAACGGAGATATTTTGTGCCAACAAATTGACGATCTTTATGAGAAAGAATTCAACAGAGTAGAGCCCGAACCAACCGGGCTTCAATCTTTCCGGAATGCAGCTAATGTAGAATCCAGTGCCAGTCAAGTAGAGCAAAGCCATCGCTGGTTCATAAGCTAGAATTGCGTTGCGCTTGTGGTTACTTCAATTGACAATCACTGCAAGGACTGCAGGGAAAGACCAAAGAACCCCATGGAACAAAAGAGTAGAGCCTGAAATGCATGGTATTTTCCAGTGGATGAGCACAAAGAAAGCAGTATTGCAATGGTGAACAACTCCCATTCCTGTGATCACACCAATGTTGACGAACTGCCGGTGGGGGTCACATTGGATATAGTAAATGGGGGGGAAAAATAGTGATGATCATGGTGGTAAAATAGATGGCAAAAGCTGCTTGACAGGAGGCAGAACATGGAACCACCTAAGAATATGTAAAATCGCCACCATGTTGTCGGCATTCCAAGCAGCAAAAATTCCATTTTCTGAGGTTATCTGCTTCAAATCAAGGAGTTTGGTAGAGTCCTGAAGCAGATTTGGTATTAGGTAGATGATATAAACAGACAACATAGACCATAAGGAATCTTTTGAATGATTAGAACTGTTTGTCTCTGCATTAGTAAGAATTGACCTGCAACATATGAACAAACCTATATATCATTTTTCAGCAGTATATAAG
This sequence comes from Erythroxylum longipes, assembly GCA_027563885.1. NCBI lineage: Eukaryota > Viridiplantae > Streptophyta > Magnoliopsida > Malpighiales > Erythroxylaceae > Erythroxylum > Erythroxylum longipes. The sequence goes on from JAOQMS010000007.1 coordinate 30,924,544, forward strand.
TTTAAAGCAGAATCTCCACCAGTCCCTGAATTTATCATAGAAATAGCCAAATTTGTTCCAATTAGAAGAATGGAAATTGTGTTTTCTTGTATTCTATGAGTAACTATTTAAAGCAATATACATTCTGATGTAGTTTTGCTTTAAGCTTCAAAGTATAGGCTTGGGATTTGTAAACAACTACGATCAATTCCTCTATCAGATGAATTTGAGAAACAATGAAGCATTCTTTTATCATGTCAGAGGATACTGATAAGAGAGATTTTGGTATCCCCTAATAGTTTTGCATTAAGTTAATAGATTTAACTTTTGTTTAGAATATAAGTAAAGATGAGTTATGATTATATAGTTTTCTTGTACAACCTTATCACATTTTATGAAACTAAAAATGTAAACCTTTTGTCAAGTTAATTTTTATGCAAAAATAATATTATCATGCTTTACAAGTTTCTTTGCTCTACAAAAGAGAAGATTTTACCAGTTCATTAGTGATATGTTTATGCTTCTTGTTTCAACATCTTTCATATTCACGCTATTTCAGAGATAAAAGTGAAAAAATAAAATACCTTCTGTTACTCTTCGTTTAGTCGACGATTTTACAAGCACGCAATTGACGAGATATATTTTCTTCAACAACATTTAAAAATGATAAACATTTCTCATCTCCATCCCCATTCAGAGGAAGGCCATAAGCCATTGTGAAAAGATCTTCTTCCTGTCAACCAAAAAGTTAAATGGAAAGCCAAAATATAATGCATCCCATAAAAGCAAGTGCTAAGTCAGAAAAAGTTTAAAGCACGCCTATCTTATTTACAATGGAATTATAACCAAGATTTTACATCAAGAAATCAACCTTACAATTGGAGTTCGAAAAGAGTTGAATTAAAGAATCTAACATAAATAGAGGGCAAAAGAGTGATTAGAATACTTTACTTCATGTGTACGAGCATCAGAAACAACTGAAACAACAGCCGTGCAGCTTGCACGAATGACTTTGCAGTAAGAATGTAGTAAGACATGTGATAATGTCCTCTCAGGCCTTAGAAGATACATACGTTAAAAAACTGTTTGCGTCAAGGAATAACCCTTGTGCCATGTTGCCTGTAAATAAAGACTATAATTCGTAAGTGATTTTTCTTATCTATTAATCAGGCCAAACATTCAGCCACTATGACCAAGGCCTAACGAGTTTTATAAACAATATAATGATGAAAACAATGCGAAACAATCAAGAGGCTAGAGTAGGTATAATAAACAACAAGCATCATAGACCTCATATGATATTTACAATCTTTGTTCCTAAAGGACAAATAAAAGATGTGGTACGTATATTAAAAGCATGCCCAAAAGAATGAGGTATGAGCATAGACAAAACGATCTTTTCACTAAATATTTTGCATTTCCTGCGGCAGGAAACCAGAGTAATCTTACCCAGGTACCTTGAGGGGTCACTACGAGTCTAGCATTTCATAATGAGCAGCATAATGAATAGCTGGTAAGCATGATATCAACTGATTACAAAGTACCTCACATGCTAAAAGATGATCCATGATATCAATGAACTTTAAGTTATTACAAAATTAAACATTTAGTTACGTATTCTTGTAGCATTACTAATTAATGATTTTGTAATAGCAAATTAATTTTTTGCTAAACGTAATATTTTGTAACAATTATGTTCAGCATACAATCATATTTTGTCATAGATATTATTGAATCTTGTAACGGATAAATCTATTGCAAAAGGCAATTTTCTTGCAACAACTCCATTTTTGCGTAATTATATGTTAGCTATAGCAACTATTTTAGCAAAATGGAAATGCCTTCGCAACAAATATATTCTATTCTAGTGACGCATTGTTTTGTTACTAAATGTATAGAATCCACAACGGGAAAATTTCCGAAGCAAGACGAGAGTTTATCTAGTATCAGACATGAGAATTCTGTCACGAGACCTTTAGCAACACCCCCTATAGTAACAGAATGTGACGGAGTCAATTTCCGTCACCACAAGTTTTAGTAACGAACTTCACATTTATAGCAACGGTGTTAATTCGACACAAAATCCTTTTCATTTTGTAGTGTTTGTTTTATCCAAGCTAGTAGGAATTAGAGCAGCACCATCTTCAGTTGCTTCATCAACAGAGCAGTATCTCCTAACAATTCTAGAATCCATCTTTGGGTCCATAATCTAGAATGAACAAGGAAAAATAAAACAAAAAACAAAAGAAATAGAAATAACAGGATCAGAATATCGGAAGGAACTTAAAAAGCTCGACATAGAGAAAATGGTACCAGAGTTTTTACACTAGCAGATAAACCAGGAAATCAGGACAAATCTAGAAAAGCATTTTTTTTCGACAAGGCAACTTAAGAACATTACTAGCGTCTCTTATAATTCAAGACTAAAATAGGAAGTTAAAAGCTCTTAAATCAAGTCTGCATAAGACCATGCCTTGAGGTGTTGCACTAGTGAATGACATAACTTCTTCATTGGAATTTGAAATCATAAGTGTTGGAGAAACCTAGCTTCAAGAAGATATCATACTAAGTTTTCTTTTTTCCTTTTTCCTTTTTCTTTCTTCTCTGTGCTAAATAATGCATTGCTCATTAAAGAAAGAAAATAAATCATTAAATAGAATTTAATTTTAGTAGCACCTTCAGAGCAGACATGGCAGCAAAAAGATTGAAGTTCTCTCCATGAATGAGCTCACCTTCTTGGAGTTCTGCCTTCAAACATTTATACATTAATTTTCAAAAAGAAAATAAAACTAAGGCTCACATGCAATTTGCAGGTGTATTGGGCAGCAATCATTAATATAATTGTGGGTATATGTGCCATCCAAGAAAAGAAAATTCTCCAGGATAAAATGATTTCTTTAACTTTTGAATCCCAAACAATTCAATTTGGGGTCAGTACACAAAGGTTTAAAGAATATTAGAAGCAGTAAATCTGATTATTTCTGCAAGTTATCAAGAAAACCCAAAGGGTTCACTAGCTAAGAAAATATTGAAATTGACGAGGGAAAATTAACTCAGAAAAATAAAACTAGAATTTTGAGACTAAATCACAATTCGACCAACTAGCATGTATACTAAAAGTATTTGTTTCCCTATAAAAAGTTCAGAACCTCACAGTGCAATCAAAAAAAGATACATAAACTCAAAAGCTTACTTAAACCCGCACATTACCAAGCAAAACAAAGCAAAACCATACCTCCAGACTTAAGCTTCGGATTAAAGATTACGAAAACAACAAAAAGGAGAAAACTTTACTAGTCTGAGACAAAGAAATAGACTAATACTAACTTACAATTTCGTTTTGTAAAAAGCGAAAGCAGGAAAAACAGAAGAAAAAAGAAAAAAATGTTGAACCTTGAAAAGGATAAAGAGAAAGAATCACATCGAACCTTTACAAGCGGCTTCAAGGAGCGGAGAAGCGTCAGCCTAGATAGTGTTTTCGCTGGCCGGAATAAAAGGAGAACTGTGTGATGTGCTAGTGTTCACATATGGTTCCTCCGAACTCTTCCACTCCATTATCGAAAACTGTTTTCAAGTTTTGAGAGAGAGTGTTTGCGCATGTGTCCACTCATATAGCTTTAAATTTTGAATTGAAATAATCTGGGTTAATTAAAATTTAGGTGAAATTTAAATTTAATAAAATTGATATGAATTATAAAATATAAATAGATATATTATCATAACTTAAATTTAATAAAATCGATTTAGTTAAATTTTAGAATAATGTTATTAAATAAATTAAAAGTTAAAGTTAAATAAGTACATTAAAACTATAATTAGTTAAAAATTAAGGAATATAACTA
>JAOQMS010000007.1:30928464-30945475 GCA_027563885.1 Erythroxylum longipes
AATATCAACAAAAACACTAAATTTGATCTTCATACATCACAAGAGTTAGAAATTCAACAAATAAACAAACATGAGAAGGAAAAAAAACATGTTTCTTATGACGAACCAAGTTCCAAATCCTCCAACACATATTCTCCAATCTAGTGTTCCTCTCTTGAGGACTCCTCGTGGTCTGAGCCTAAAAATCACAACCAAAACTAAAACGATCATCACATAGATACACCCAAAAGAAAATTTCAAGTTCAAAAAACAAAACAGTGTCACGAATCAAAGCACCACACACACATACCCGAGCCCACGATCGATGAAGCTCTGTCTCATCAAATCCGGTGATGACCTCCTCGATGAAGTAGCGAGTCGGCCTAAACCTGCCTCCTTCTCTGAGCAAAACAGAGGATTTTTTATCTTCTAAGCTCGGACCCACATCGAGAATTGCCTCCAAGTAGCTGTCTATCCAATCGTTGCCCGCCATTAACAACCAGCTTCCTCGCACCAAAATTGCTCAAACAAAAAGGACACCACCTTTCCTTTCTTCTTCAAATCAAGCCCACAAATTGCTTGTCAAAGAAGAGAAAGAGAGCGAATTTCTTTGTCTTGGAGTGGTTTTCTTAAGCTTCTACTACGATAAGGACAGTAAATGAGACAGAGTGCCTTCGAGTTTCGAGTGTCAATTCAGGAGAGACTCGCAATTTGGTCCCTTGAATTTCGTTATTGTGTATTTTTGTTTACTTTTTAAAAAAATTATGATGTAATGTTGACTTTGCCCTTCAATAATTCAATTCAACAAAATTTTCAAAATTTATAATTTAATTTTCATTAATAAAGAAATAATTTTACATAACAGTATTAATATTTATTGAGATTCATATCATCTTATTAAATTTATATTGATGCTTTTTAATTACTAAATTTTAAAATGATAAATATAAAATAATATTATTTTATATTAAGATTTAATTTCCAATGCTCTTTAAATAAATAGTCTTAAAAATTATTATATTAAAAAATATTCACAATTTATTACAAATAACATGAGTATTTTATACTTTATTTTGTGAATTAAATACCTTTTATTTATATCTGTTTTAAAGATTCAACCAGTATTAAACTGTCATAACACTAGTATATAATAAAGATTGAACAAAGAAGAAACTATCTTTACTTATTGAAGATATCATAGTTCACTTGCAGTAGGAAACCATCAAATAAAAACTAATTTATTTATTCCAGTTTATAAAACAAGTTAATTTATAAAAATTAATAAATCGATGAAATGATTTTAATAATAAAAAATAACAACATGATACATATGATACGAAATTTAAACTTGAATCGGATTGACTAACTTATATTTAAATTTAAGATAAATTATTAATTTAAGTTAAATTTAATTATTTTAAATTGAGTTTAATAACTGAGTTAAGTTACTATATTAATTAATAACATAATTAATCTATGTCTAATATTTATATCACATGTGTTTCATTATTATTATTTAATTGAATTTGAAAAAGAAAATTTTTTAAAATTTTTAAAATTAAAAATTTTTCCATAAATTTCTGATCTATTATGACGGAATCATTTTAAAATATTATTATTAAACGTTAATTTACTCATTAAATCAATTAGTTAAATATACATAATTTATAAATTATTATATATACTTAAATATTAATTTAATATAGATTCAAATTATAGTAATCATAAATCCTATTTGTTAACCGAATCACTGGAAACATATAATATCTATATTATTGTATATTCTATTGTAATAACCTTTTTCAATTATTAAATTTCATGTAGATAATTGATTGAGACTGGGTATTAGTTTTTTTTTAATAATCTTGATAGAAATATACTTGTAATTATTATTTTTTAGATGTATATTAAGTAAGTTTTAATGTCAATAATTTATAAATCAGGTATAAATAATAAAATGTTTATTTCTTTTTTTTTGAATACAAAGGAAAAGAAAGCGAAAATATGCTACATAACGAGATCAGCCGTAGGGTAAACTCTGATGATACAAAGTTCGGCTTCGATCAGAAGTTAAAAGTGGTAGTGTGGATACCGGGGATCCCTAAGAACGTACAACCTTGAGTGGACATGCATAACTTCAGCTGCCAGACTATCGGCGTAGGTATTCCCCTCCCGATAGACATGTTTAATAAGTGTATGCTTTGCTTCCCTTTAATAAGGCCTACAACAATTTACTTGGAGTCTGGATCGATCTTATACAAATTACCCCATAAAAGTCCAAAGGCCCATTTAATTGTTGGGCTTTGGCATCTCTCTGTTTTTCCACCTCAATAATGCTAAAGCAGATAAATTTTGTTAAAAAAAAGGAATTATTTAATTCTCTCCTGTTCTTTCTCAATTCAAAAAATCTAAATATGAGAAAAGATCAAGTTTAATTATACCTCTCTTGTTATTACATTGATTTTCATATCTGGAACAAGGTCTTAAAGTTAACATGACAAGCATTGTGTAGGACAATTTTGAGAGCCTGCACTCTGAATTCCGCAGTGAAGTTGAACTTCTGGCAAAACTTGATCATCGAAATCCGGTCAAATTACTTGGTTACATTGATAAAGGAAATGAGCGTCTTATAATTACTGAATATGTGCCAAATGGTACTCTTACAGAACATTTGGATGGTAAGCTTATGCAGCTTTAATGTTACATCTCAAAGCATTGACCTACTGATTTGCTTGATGCCTTGCACATTATTTGCATGATAACAGAGAAGCAAATTATCCACAGGCATTTGCTTTGAGTTACATTTTGATGCAGTTTTGCATTAAGCTTTGAATTACAGGCATGGGATCTGTAAACAAATAAGATCAATTCCTCTGTCAGATGAATTTGAGAAACAATTTGGGATATGTAAGTTATCAGTTAGCTCCATATTCAGAGTATTCAGAAGATGCAAAACTCCGCTATCTCACAACAGAAAGGGTTGATTTTGTTTTCTCCAGTCAAACCTGGTAAACACGCCAAGGAGATCCGATGCCTGAGGTACTTACATTATGTTCATTACAGGAAGTCCCAGAAATAGCAAAAACCAACTAAATGCCTGCATACATGTACAATCAGATGTAAATAAACCCACAAAAAGATTCCAACTTTAGTTTAAGCTGCAGAAGGGCGTTTACTTACTTCCAAACGTTTGAGGGTTTCATTGTGGCAGCAAAAAGTGCTAAAAAGAGATTCTTTGACAGGTCGGTTGGCTCTGTAGTGGCCAAGTACGAACTCATTGTCCTTCATAAAATCTTTTTAGCAAAAAGTGCTAAAAAGGGATTCTTTGACAGGCCGGTTTTTTTTGCTCATCTTTTCCATTCTTGTCCACAATTTCAGACTCAGGAGAAGGAAGCTTTTTGTTACTACTAACTTGAACATCCATTCTCTTCACTTTCCTTTTCGAAGCTGAGCCCATTAACAAGCAAAATTTTCCACCTTCTTATAAGTGTATACACCTTCTGGTTGCTAGGTGGTTGATATAGAGAGGCTGGCCTTTTGTCTGTTGATATATGGGATGATTAACGTACAACTGTACCAACTAACACGCCATTAAAGGACTCTTGACAGTAAATTTCTCCTACAATTCAGTTCCATGTTTACACGTAGTTAGGTTACCAATAAATTTAGTGTCTAGAGGACAGCATGTGTTTAAACAGAGCAGAGGCACCGCCCTCATGGAATTGATGACGAGTTGACCAGGTAATTGCTGCTGTTAAATTATGTTTTTTCTTAAGTTACAGGTCAAGGGAGATTAAGTCGCTTAATTGGTAATTATATTATTTGCTAGTCAACCTGCAAGCATCTTCACCAAGAAAAGTAAAAATGATTTCCAGGATATCATTTCTGCAAGTGGGATATCATATGGCTGACCGAACCTGGACTAGCAATTAGCTTATTAACTCTGCATAATCTTTTTTTTTTTTTGGAGTCAAACTAGACTTTGCTCATTCCAAGTCAGACCAGGATTTCTGTTAACTATCCAGAGGCTTTCCTTTTTTTTCTTTTTTTCTTTTTAAATAAATATTGTCCTGGAAACACAACAACGTAAGGAATAAAATTTATTTCCTTCTTCTTCTATTTCTTCTACAATTTCTATCACACTTGTACAAGCTTTTTGTTTGCTATACTTCAACAGTTACTGTAGCGTGTGGGGACTGTTGACCAATGCTGGATCAGAGTTGGGGACTTTGCTTCATTGATAATTAGGTGGTTGGTTGATACTCCTTCCTCAAGTAGATGGCTCAACCCACTCCCCGCACGTAAACAGAGTAACTCGTCTCAAGGTGTTCATATCCTGATCCAGTCTAGCTAACTGGAAAAACTGGTGCTTCAATCAATTTCCTTGTTCAACACTGCAACTTGTAAAATGACAACTCATATAAGAAGTTGTAGTTGGATGTATTATGATTTGTTTGCCTCGTGTGCCCAGTCTGTATAACCATTAATTTAGTTTACATTTTTTTCTCTAAATTTTAAAATGTCTTTGTAAATTTTTAAATTTTTTATCAAGTTATTATTTAATAAAAAAAGATATTTATTTAAATTTCTATTACTGGTATAATTTTAAGATTATACAATCTAATAATGCATTCATAATTTATCAACTTTTAAAACACTAATAATGATTATATAATTCTTCAATATATTTAAGTAGTATACAACTAAATTAAATTGCTTTCAATTTTTTTCTAAAAAACATGAAAATTTGAATAATAATTATATAATTCTTCAATGCATCCTTATCAAATTTTTGTGAAATTTACATCGTAAAATTTATTTAAAAATAAGTTTTTGGTTTCATGCAATAAGGATTTTGCATCATGCATTTTAACATAATACAAATGTATAAATATATACACAAGATTTACAAATTTATTTTTAAATATGGTTATGGGATTCATCAAAAATTGTATGGACCACCAATTTATTTATGAAAAATGAAATCATGTAAGATTAATAACTTAAAATGAGAAGACTTTTTTTTGAAAGGTTTAAAAATTAGGAAGTTTTTAAACCTTCCTAACTTTTATATATAGTTTTGTATTCCAACTGTACAAATATACAGTTGGAATACAAAAGGTTCACAAATTTTATATATATATATATAATTATGTGATTATTTAATCAAAAATTTGACTTTTAAATTATAGATTAAATTGAATAAGCACAATATATAAGTGATAATAATATTATATATAGAATATTGATATAAAATGACATAAATATGGAGTCTATACAAAAATAATTAATGTAATATAATTAGAGATAACAAATTTAAAAGTATTTAGTTTTTGAAAAATTTAATTTGATATTAAATATTTTAAAATTTGTATAAATTAAGTCAATTTTATATCTCTATCTCTATCACAATTTTATCATTCCCTCAAAACATTGTCATTAACTTATAATAAATTAAATGGATCAATTTATACATATGAAAGGTACATATTTCTTTTTCCTTTTCTTATAGATTATTAATTTATATTTTATCATATTATTAATTACAAATACGAAAGTAGTTTTTATTTCTTAATGCCTAATTTATAAAACATTAAATTATAATACATAATTATTATAATATACGTTTAATAACTTAAACCCAAACATTACCGAGCAAAACAAAACAAAACCATACCTCAAGACTTAAGCTTCTGAGTAAAAATTATGAAAACAACAAAAAGGAGAAAACTTTACTAGCCTGAGACAAAGAAATAGACTAATACTAATTATAGATTTAGTTAAATAAGTACATTGAAACTATAATTAGCTAAAAATTAAGGAATTTAACTATCTTTTAACCCATTTTTAAGCTTAAATTTGGAATATAAATCTTGGATATAAATAAATGTACTATCATGTCCTAACATACCTGAAGATAACATATAAAGAACGACTTAATCACCAATTCTAGGCTTAAAATATTAGGAAATACCTCCATTTTTATTGGAATAGTTAGCCTTTACTACTGCTTATAAGTCCTTTAACAGTTTTATATTTAGTCAATATAGAGTTATCATCTTTGCAAGAATTACAGAAAGGAAAGGAAATAGAATACCAAAAACGGAGAAGAGTATTCACAAAACCATCAAACAGGAACTAAAAGGCTAGCCTTTGAAGGGATGTTCAACTGGTAGAAATTGTTACTTATAGTATGAACTTTAATTATAGACTCATTATTAACTATGAACTTGCATTTTTTAATTGGGTTTCTTTGTTATTTTTAATCTAGATTCATTTTGATTTTCTTAACTTTAATTTTATAAAATTTATAATTAACAATTGTACAATAAAAAAATCACTAACATAAATTACTAATGATTGAAAAATCCTACCGGTTCAATCGTAAAAATTTTAAATCGTCTCATTTTTCGGTTTAGATTTCAACTTTCTAATTCAATTTACTTTAATAACTCTTGTCTTTAAAAACTAATTAATTTATTAATTAATCGGTCAAATTAATAAATTCTTATAAATTAAAATAAATTAATTACTTTTCATTTATCAGTATATTTTTCAATTAAACTTAAAATTCTTTGATAGATAAGGACAATTTTTTTCAATTATATTTCAAAATTTTTAATTTTATTTTATTTATAGATATTTTATGATAGTCTAATACCAATCGAACTTTTTAAACCTTACTATGGTAATAAAATTTTAGATTGTTAAAATTACTCACTATGGTAATAAAAATTTAGGTCGATTTGCACTCGTAAAAGACTCAAAAATAAAATAATTTAATTTAATTTTGAATTGATGATGCAGCATAATTTTGGATATCGTTCTATACCGGCCGGTACCAGCTGAATGGTATCACACCGGTCGAAAAACGGAACTGTATTGTCATCTCCGATATTGGAGGTAAATACTGGTCAGTACCAGCCAGTATCTATAGTACCGGCCAATACCGGAAATTTTGAAAAGTATAGGGATCTTTTTGCAAAATTTTTAATTTTTTTAAAAACTCACTCTCCCGCCTCTCTTTCTCCCTCCCCTCTTTTTTTTTTCAAAGTTTTTATAATTAATTATTTCAGCCAAATAAAAACGACAACGTAATGCTTCAAATGCAGAAGCCCATTCGTTGACGTTTTGGCTAAAGGGGTAAAGAAAATCCCCCCCACCATCAGTGCTTCCAGAAATTACTCAATTAGGGCATGGACGTTCAGCTAAAGTCTAGGATTGTCACCTTTCCACCGCTGGAATGCGCAAGGAGAGGTAAGTGTTGTATTGTCCAAACACATCAGTACCAGAGCATGTATATCAAAAGAGAAGTTACCAAGTCATGGTACCAACTTGTTCAACACTGCAACTTGTAAAATGACAACTGCTTTTGTTCCATATAAGAAGTTTTAGTTAGATTATGATTTGTTTGTCTTGTATACACAGACTATATAACCATTAATATATTCTTGAATAATTAGTTTATATTTTTTCTTTAAATTTTTTAATAATATAACTAAGGTGAAATACGAATAAAATAAAGCCAGTTAATTAAAGTGAAATATGAATAAAATAAAGTCAGCCAATTAAAGTGATCACTTAATAATATGAATAAAATAAAGTCAGTCAACTAAAATGATCACTTTAGAATCACTGAAATTTCTAATGCTAAATGACAATGACACGATGAATTATTGTTTAAGAAGTATGAATTCTACTCCAAAACACACGATAAGAGATCACCATCTGAACAGTTACTTAAAAAAAGAAAAAGTTGCCAACTCGTTGTAGCGTGTAGAAACATGGTTCAAGAAGCCAAGTGGGTTTATTGGAAGGGCAAATATGGTTGGACCACTAGGGAGTGAGTAATGATCTCAACTTGTTCAACACTGCAACTTGTAAAATGATGGTCATAGGTAGACCATCATTATTTTCTCTAAATTTTGGGATGTCTTTGTAAATTATTTAAAATTTTATCGATTTGTTTTTTAATAATATAAGGAGATTTTTATTTTAATATAACATCATAAATTTTATGTTAATTTTATTTGAAAATAAAATTTTGATTTCATGCAATAAGGATTTAGCAAATGAATAAATATATAGATGGAATACACAAGGTTCACAAATTTATTTTTATATATAGTTTTGTAATTTATCAAAAATTGCCACGAACTACCAATTTATTTGAGAAAAAATGATATTATGTGAAATTAATAATATTAATTAAGAGTTAAGACATTAATTGCATATAATTTCTTTTCTAACAAATTTAAGTCATTTCTTCGTTTTGCTTTTCCCCTAACTTGTGGAATGACGAGAGATTTTTCTAGAATATGGTTCCATCGTGTGTTTTGCTCATCAACTTGTGAAATCGTATAATTTATTGTTTACCAATTGTAAACTCACTAAATGTAAGGGATTTAGACATGTACTTCCCTTAAGCATAATCGCTATGGATTTAACAAGAAGTTAGATCTTCAACCTTGTGCGTGCTATAGGGTTTGATTACTTCTTCGAATACGGTTGCTCTCTTCCTAAGGTATTGTAATTTTGCTTCAATTTCTATGTTTTTACGTGTTTGGCTGGGTTTAGAATGGGAGTATTGATCAGTAGCGCTCTCGAAACCCTAGTTCTTATTTGAGTGTTGAAAATTGGGGGAAAGTTGAATAAAGGACAATTAATCTATTTTGAAGAGTTTTGGTGTGTCGTTCGAGAGAGATTGAGGATTTCAACTTGGTCAAGTAGTTAAATTTGGTGCATTCAGCTTAGGTTTTTGTGATTTGTTGCCTTGCATTGAAATTTCGAAATTCCAACTTTTAATTGATCATATCTGTCTGCATTTTCGCTTGGTGGCCGCGTTTGAGTGTCTCAGCTGTTCTTTTTTCTTTGTTGTTGTGATGCTTAAATTTAAGCTTAATACTCTATACATGCGAAGAAAAATATGTTGGTTACCTTGATGAATTGGCTTTTAGCATTGATTAGTTTTTTTTGTAATCCTCGTATGGGCAAGTGTTGGAAGGGTAAGAAAGCATATGACTCAGTTAACGCCACTTTGCCTTGCACCAAATCAATAAATGATCTAACGTTGTTTTCAAATTCCTTTTTCTTGAGAAGTTGAGAGTCATTCCGCATTGAGTGTTAGCTTACCACTATCCTCTTGGCAGTTGAATAGTATAGTTATCCTCTTATAATCTCCTGTACAGCCATGGTGACCTAACTGCCCTTTTGGCAATTGAGTCATGTAGTTTTCATATACTCTTTTTATACTGTCTTATCTCATATCTATCAGTTCATATGACTTTACCGTAGAAGAGTTAATTGAGACTAATGAAATGACCTATTATGATTTTTAGCTTAAAGTAGCAAATTTGCCTTTAGATAGTAGGATACAACTATTACTGGTTGTTCCTTTGGGGGACACCCAATAAAATTAGCATGCTACAGAGCAAATTAGAAGGACCCCTGCTCCAAGATGATACGCACATCTCAAAAAGGGTAAAAACGCTTTGCAACATATCAAGTATAAGCAAAATTTTACAGCCTGTTAGGCATTTTTATTCCTACTTTTTTCTTACTAATTTTGTCTTTTAAACTTACATCTTCTTAAATGAAGTATGATAGCTTTTCTGTAAGTAGTATTATTCTATTTTACTTATGTATTTGTCCTTTAACCTAGTTATTTATTTAGTTATTATGTATCTAATTATTTTATCACATTTTTATTTATCTATTTATTTTCTAAAATCTTCTAGGTACTTTTGCTAAGCTTTTTAAGTTTTTAATCTTTTAACCTGCACCTTATTTTTCTTTCTGTAACCTGCATCATTCGTATATTGTCTCACATGCATGTGGGTCTACTGGAAACAACCTCTCTACTATGTAGCAGTAAGGCTGCGTACTACCGGACCTCCCCAGACCCCGCTTCATTGCGAGATTTCGGACTGGGTGCTGATGATGGTGATGATGATGAGATATGTACTTCCCTTATAATTTAAGAAATATTAGAAAAACCTCCTGAACTTTAAAATTTTGGAAAAAAAATCTATTTTTAATTTATCAAGAAATCCTTCTTATCTAAAGGCCAATTAAAAAATAACAAATGAAACAAATACAATATAAATATTGGATATGAATTGATCAAATATTATTGATATGATACTCAAATTAGCTTGTAATTCTGATCCTAACTAATTGAATTTCATTTAAATTAATGATTTAAAATAATTATAATAAATTATTAATTTAAAACAAATTTAATTAACACAATTAAAGTTTAAAATTTTAATTAAATTATCACGTAAATAACATTTAAAAGAAAATTTTTTTATGAAAAACTTCAAATTAAAAGGATTTTTTGAAGATTAATTTTTAATTGTTAATTTAAAAATTAAACTAAAAAGGGTTTGTAATTTGTATCCTAAATGTAATTTCCATTTACCATTTACAAAAGTCAGTTAGGATGATTTATTGCTCTAAGAAGTTGAGTCTACTTCAAACATACACGTTTTTAACTAATCAATTTTAGAAGAAACTAATATTACATACTTTATATTTAAATAATATATAACTAAATCAATTACTTTTTAACTTTTGTTTAGAATATTAGTAAAGATAAGTTATAATTATATAGTGTTCTCGTACATCCTTATCAAATTTTAGTATGTTTAAATAATATATTTTCTCGTACGTCTCTGTTTGGTAATCTCTGGTGTAAACCATCATTAATTTTCATTGACAAGCTTAACGAATTTCTCGACTCTTCTATCGATGATATGAAATATGCTTCAAGAAGTCCATGTGTGGTCATTGGCAGTCCAAACACGGCTGGACCACTTGGGAGTGAGTGATGGTCCCATATTATTGTCCAAGAAGTCCGATCTACTCCAAACACACACATAGAGAGATCAGCATCATAACATCTATATCAAAGGAGAAGTAACCAAGTCACGGTACCAACTTGTTTAACACTGCAACTTGTTCACAAATTAAACTTTCACATAAGGTGGGTCAAAGAAGTCCATGGGTGGTCATTGGCAGTCCAAACACGGCTGGACCACATGGGAGTGAGTGATGGTCCCATATTATTGTCCAGTAAGTCCGGTCTACTACAAACACACACGTAGAGAGAAGTCACGGTACCAACTCGTTCAACACTGCAACTTGTTCGCAAATTAAACTTTCACATAAGGTGGGTCACCATCATAACGCTGCTATAAAATGCTTGTCATTTGCTCAATAGGCAGCAAGAGCACTAGTCGATCAGTAGAAATGGCGAGAGCAGAATACCATATGAGGTTACAAAAAGATGCGAGTATTATGATAGTATTATTACTACTATTACAATGGTGGAGCTCCCATGGTTGTTTGGAGGAGGAGAGAGCTGCACTTTTGCAGCTCCGACATTCGTTCAATTACCCAAACGGCACATCTCGGCTCCTATGGGATATGAATATCGACTGTTGTGAATGGCACGAAGTTGAGTGCGACGTCACAACGGGGCAAGTCAATAAGCTAAATCTTGACGGTTCTAGAGATTGGAGTTTGGGAGAATGGAACTTCAATGCCTCAGTTTTCCTTCCCTTCCAACAACTCAGAAGTCTTTCTTTAGATGGCAACAATATCGTTTGCTGTGTAGAGAATGAAGGTTGTTCTTATTTCTGTTAATACCACACAAACACCATATGATATCATAAACCAATACCGTTTTCTCATTTATATGTCAAACCCCCTCCTCCTTACTCATATATATATATCTGTGTGTACGTGTACGTTGGACGGATTGTCATGTCTTGCCAATTTAATTCCACTTAATTTGTTTTATTAAGCAAGTTCTAAAATGTACGTACTGCAGGTTTTGAAGGATTGCAAAGGTTGAGCAATTTGGAGGCTCTTTATTTGGACGATAATGGTTTGACTAATAATGTTTTATCAATGTTTCAAGGATTTCATTCCCTCAAAAGATTGTCATTACGTTTTAATAAATTGAATGGATCAATTTATATGAAAGGTACACATTTCTTTTTCCTTTTCTTATAGATTATTAATTTATATTTTATCATATTATTAATTACAAATAGGAAAGTAGTTTTTATTTTTTAATGAATGCATAATTTATAAAAAATTAAATTATAATACATAATTATTATGATATATATTTAATAACTTCTTTCTATTATTTACCAGATTTAGTCAAAATATGTAACTTGGAGGAGTTAGACTTAAGCGACAACAATGTTGAGAAGTTTGTTTCTTCTAAAGGTATAAATTCATACAAAATATGAATAATTTTTTAATTTTATTTTCAATACAAAGAATGATAAATGAAACCAAACAACTATATCAAGGAACTAGTGGATTAAAACTAATTTTCAATGGTTAAAACACCAGTAGGCATGTTGATGCTAAGTTTATGAGAATAATACTTTCTCTATGTTATGTTGTTTATTTATTGGTGATAGATATCCAACGTTCAAGCAACATAAGCATCCTTTGGCTTTCCGGTTTGTTTTGGAACAAAAGCAGCTTTGAACTGCAATCATTAAAAGCATTCAAAAACCTTAAGTCTCTTCATTTGCAAGATAATAATTTCAAAGGGGTATTATTCCCGCAAGGTAACTAAAGTTTATAATTAAACATTTACTTGTTATTACGCATCTATTATTATGTATTTGTTAAATTATTTTTCTTTTTTCTTGAAATTTGTTGTGCAATTTAAGATGATCTAAATAAATTAGAAGAGTTGCTCTTGGATTACTCTGACATGGACGAAAACTTCCTCCTGTCGCTTAGAGGACTTCGCTTTTTGAGGCTCTTGTCCTTGAGGAGTATCAACTATAAAATACTCAACAATCAAAGTAATAGAAGCAGCTTTGAACTGCAATAATTAAAAGCATTCAAAAACCTTAAGTCTCTTCATTTGGAAGATAATAATTTCAAAGGAGTACTATTCCCTCAAGGTAACTAAAGTTTATAATTAAACATTTACTTGTCACGTTTATTATTATGCATTTGTTAAATTATTTTTCTTTTTGTCTTCAAATTTGTTATGCAATTTAAGATGATATAAATAAATTGGAAGAGTTGTTCTTGGATGGTTCTGACATGGGCGAAAACTTCCTCTTGTCGCTTGGAGGACTTCGATCTTTAAGGCTTTTGTCCTTGGGGAGTATCAACTATGAGACACTCAGCAATCGAAGTAAGTAGTAACTATCGATATATCTAATAAATGAGTATTTTTTGCTTTAATTTGTTAATAATTAGTTGAATTATCATTTAAAGTTGCAAAATATGTAATTTTTAGAAGTACTTAAAATCATAATTAATGATTTATAAACATGTTATTTTTTAAAAATCCTTAAAATAATTAATAATTGACTATATTATCTTTTTGTTGTGTGGTTTTTGTAGGTTTCCTCAACTTTATTGCAAATATTACTTCACTTGAAAGTTTACTATTGAGCAGTTGTGGACTCACAGGCAATATTGATGGTACTTTTTTTATGAGTCAACTTAAATTTTGAGAAATTATTATTTTCCTCCACTCTCTAATGTTCTCACAATTTATTTTTAGGATCATGCAAGTTGAAGAATTTCCAGAAGCTTTATCTAAATGGCAATAATCTTAGTGGCACCTTGCCTTCTTGTTTGACGAATTTGACACTTCTTCATGATTTGGACCTATCATCTAATTACTTCACTGAAAATATATCTGCATCTCCCTTGAAAAGTCTCACATCCATTGAGGACCTATCTATTTCTGATAATCAATTTCAAATTCCATCATCGCTCTCACCATTTTACAATCATTCTAAACTCAAGTATTTGAAAGCTAATGGAAACAATGTGTACACAGAAAGTGGAGTTGATAATAATTTGACTCCTAAGTTCCAGCTACAAGAACTTGATTTGTTCTCTACATATGGAGAAGGAGGGGTTTCATTTCCCAAATTTCTACACCATCAGTATGAATTGACATCTCTCGATCTTTTTGGTATTCAAATGAGAGGAGCTGGATTTCCAAGTTGGTTATTAGACAACAATACGAATTTCGCATTCCTTTCTTTAGGCAATTGTTCTCTTTCAGGAGCATTGCATTTGCCAATTCATCCTCACCCAAATTTGACCTACTTGGATATTTCCAACAATCAATTTTATGGCCACTTTCCTAGAGAGATTGGAAGGTATTTTCCAATGCTAACCAGTTTATACTTGAGCATAAATGATTTCATAGGAAAGATTCCGAATAGCTTGTCTAATTGTTCTCTCTTAGCATTATTAGACATGAATCACAATAAATTATTTGGTAAGATACCAGAGTGGATTGGGAATAAGTCATCTCTTTCATTCATGGATTTGTCAAATAATAAACTTTTTGGAAGCCTACCCTCAGTGTTCATACCTCCACAAGCCGTACACGTCTATTTATCCCATAACAGACTTGAAGGACCTTTTCCTGATGTACTTCCTAACCCTAACTTGATTGTACTAGATCTCAGCCATAACTGCTTAACTGGTGGCATACCAAACTCAATCAAGAATTTGTACCAGTTGATGTATGTTCTATTAAATCATAACAAGTTGGAAGGTGAAGTACCTATTTATCCATGGAAGATGATGAATGAATTAAATTTCGTTGATCTATCCCATAATAGGTTTGACACTCTCTCACTCAAAAATGATACTTTCGAAACTCCTCATAGGGATGATGATTTCACCAACTATGATGACTTTCTCGAATTGGAACAAAAAGGATACACTTACCAGTATTACACACTTCGTATGTATGAGATTGGTTTCATTGGATTAGATCTCTCCAGTAACCACTTGACATGTTCAATCCCTTTTGAAATTGGAAACAAAGAAGGTATGAAGATGTTAAACTTATCTCATAACAATCTGAAAGGACATATTCCATTATCATTTTCGAATATGACAGAAGTGGAGAGTTTGGACCTGTCCTACAATCACTTGAGTGGAATATTTCCTCCTCAATTGGTTCAGTTAAAATCTTTAGAAGTGTTCAGCATGGCTTACAACAATATTTCTGGTAAGACGCCGGAAAGAGTCGGACAGTTTGCAACTTTTGAAGAAAGTAGCTACCGAGGAAATCCTTTTCTGTGTGGATTACCCCTACCCAAGAATTGCACTCCAATAGAATCGTCAATGACAAAGAAAAGTTCGATAAGTGATACAGATGATTATGATGGTGTCATAGATATAAAGATTTTTCAGATAAGTTTTTGGGTTGCTTTCACCATTATATTGCTGGGAATAGTTTCGATTTTGTATATAAATCCTTACTGGCGACAAGCATGGTTCTATTATATTGAGTTGAAGATTTCAGCATGCTACTACTTTTTGGTGGATCATCTTCCCTTCTTATCCAAATTTGGGATTACTTGTCTTTTGTAAGAACATGTGACTTAGATCTTATTATGGTTGTACTTAAATAAGGAGATGATTTCAATCAATCTCGGTTAGGCTATTACCATGCTTCATTTCACCTATGAACTGCCTTGATGGACACATATAAACATATGAATGGCAATGCTATCTAAGTGTAGTGGGTCTAAGCAGTAATGTCTTTTCCTGTGACGTGGGAACCATAAGTAGAGTTCAGGATTTGAGAGTTACGATCATTGAACCATGATATTTGAGTAACGGGTTCATCCTTAAAATTAGTAAAGAACGCGTAAAAACTTTAAACACAACTTAATTTCTTGATTTTCTCAAACTTAGAAAGTTCTTTAGTTAGAACTTTCTAAGTTTAAATTTTTTTAATTTTTATTTTATAAAATTTTGTTATTTTGATTTTAATTAGTTACATTAATGACCCTCTCATAATCCTTATTTATGTACAAGATACGTTGGCTTTTAATAACTTATATTAAAATGACATTATTTTGTTTAATATAAAGTTTTATTTCAAATTAAATCGAATTTGTTTCTGATCAAACTACAAAGGAATTAAGTTCCAATCCTACTTCGAACTCATAGTTATAATCTAAATATCTAAAATATAATATTATGTACATATTGACCTTTTTAAATATATTAAAATTTGAATAAGTTCAAGTTTACTTATCTAAATTAAGTTATACAAATTTATTTAAAAAAAAGGTTCACGATATCGGATATCCCCATCATGTGTGACAATAAATATAAAAACAAAACTCGAATTTATTTCAAAAATTAATCAAGTTTCTATTAAGGATTTTTCAAGCTTTTCTTGAAATTTTCTTTTTTATATATTTCAAACCCTAACTGAAATTAGGGGTGAAATAGGTTGAGTTGGGCTCAAGCCTCGCTTTCGCTTAGTTTAGGGCTTGAGTCACCTGAGCCCAATCAGATCCACGTAGCCTAAATTTTGAGCCAATCTGACTCAATTGATTATTTTCAAAAAAAGGGCCTCAGGCTAGGCTCGAGCTCGGGCTGCCAAGTCAGGTCTAACCCAAGGCCCGATAACTATAAAGAAAATAACATCACTTTGTAAAAAAATAATGTCGTTTTTTATTTTTTATTTTTATTATATTTATTATAGTTATTAGGCCTTAAGTTGGGCCTGAATTGGCAACCCAAGCCCAAACCTAGCCTGGGGCCTTTTTTTTGAAAATAATCAAGCTTAAAACTTGATCAAATTAAACTTAATTTATTAGGTTAGAATATGTTGGATTGTGCGAAGCACGGACCTAATTGTCAATCTCAACTGAAACTTTAGGGGACGTTTAGTTCTACTTCTATTTTTCTGTTGTAGTTTTTAGTTTTCGTTTTCAATTTTTTGTTTCTGTTTTTCTTCCAAATAAAAACAAAAACCTGCTTGGTTGTTAACGTTAATATAGTTATATTTTTATCACTGATAATAATTACATATCAGATAAAACTTAAAGATAAATTTTTTAATTAAATAAATTTATTTAATCTCTTATATATTATTTATTAACAAATTATTAATAAAATTATATTATTTAATAAAATAAATAATTTAAAAATTAAAATTTTATTATAAATTAACATTAATTTGAAATATATTTTAATTATTAAATCAAAT
>JAOQMS010000007.1:30945575-30970879 GCA_027563885.1 Erythroxylum longipes
GTCTTGCAATGCTCAGGCCATGAGAATAAGTGAATGTTCTTCAAGCCATTTTGTCGGCATTTTGCCCAAAGTTGCTTGTCAGCAACAAGCTTTAGAAGAGCATCGGCAATAGAATGTTGATCATGGGGATCAATAAGAAGACCATTATCAAGTACCTGCAAAACATTTTGCAGTTAGTTAAGAGTGATTTGATGCAGTCAGTATGCAAGTAAGAAAACTTAATTTAGAATAATGAAAGCCTCCATAATATGTGAAAAATACACAGTTAAAATGCAATACCCGGTGTATATCAACTGGACCTCCATTTTTTGTGGCAACAATGGGCAAACCATGAGCTGCTGCCTGCCCGAAAAGAACAGCTGTAAAGGGTTTCCAATAAAAAATAATTTCAAAGAGAAAATACGAAGTATCAGGAAGTGAACCTCTATCAATGTAAGCCCAAATGGCTCAATGAAAGCTGGATTGATGAAAACACCCTGAAATATTTCAGATCAGTATGAGATATCTTAAGCAATATCCAAAAGCGATTAATCAAACTTCCCAAAACGTGTTTACTGTTACAGAGAACAGACACTGGACCAATCAGCAAAACGTAACAGTGAGACTTGGGAGACATAAACCTTGGACAAACATGGAGAAGAGGATCCATGACATGCTCATTTCTTCAACATAACCATGCATTTGGTGCTAGACTGCCTACTAACTTCAAACAACTAATCAGACACAAGGACAATACAGATACTTTTGTCAAAGCACACTCATCATCATAAAATTTATTGCAACTATGTGGCATTCTTGTTCTTTTTGTTTTACCAAATTATGTCTTTGTTTGGTAACAACATGAACGGAAGTAACAGAACAAAATGGATTTATAAAAGAAGAGAGTGAACAAAAGTTGAAAAATGGAAAGGCAGGATGAATAAATTAAAAACACCAATACCTTTGTTTTTGCCGCTAGACGGTAAATATCAGGAACATCTGACTGTTTGTGGTGTTTAGGGTAGGACACTTGCCCATACAGATCATATTTGTCAATGAGTTTAAGCACTGAAAGTAGCACAGAGGAATTTCCACTTGGCATTTCATCAATACCATCTCGATTACCCATAATTAGAGTCTGTCAATGAAAGTGAATGCAGAAAGTGAGAGCAGAAAGGAGAGAAAGAAATAAGATGAACTTGTGAGAAAAACAGCAAAGACCATGTCTCAATTAAATAGTATCGCATAATGTAACATATCATACGAGGTTGGCAAGCTCTTTTAAAGGACGACATTCTCCAAATGCTTTGACCAAAGTAGTAATATTCTTTTTAGGATCTGGCCTAGCAAGAGCAAGTATCATTGGTTTACGAGGATTGGTAAAGAAGCGCATTATCTGCAGAAACAGTAACAAATGAGATCACAAAAAAGTACAGATAACTCGATCACTGAGACTGGTTGTATTAATTGATAAAATAAATGGAGGAAAGGAAGCGTAAAAAAGAGGGGAAAGGGAGAGGAAAATGCAAGGTATCTTTCCAATCAGTCTATAATGTATCAAGTAACCAAAATGGAAAAATTGGAACCTCGGACCAGATGGCTGGATCGGGAGAGGTAGGATGGTCTTCATTTCCTTCTACTTCGCCATCCATATCACCATCTTGAGGAACAATATGATTAAACTCCATTCCAGGAGGAATAATCTGCAAAGCACCACATATCGTCACTTCAACAGTAAGCTAAATAATGTCACAACAATAGAATACCGTAAGTATATCCTCATATCTAATTCAATCTGGCTAGCAGATAGAATGGTTTGGTTTCCGCTCCCATATTGGAATCAACCCAACCCCACCCCACCCAGATCCGTCTGAAATTTAATATTTCAGCTTGAGGGTTGATAAAACTATCCAAGACTCTGACAACTGATGCGCTACTAAGAAAGTTAACAAGGCTGTTTACAGCTGTTAAAACAATATGTGATAGATAAACACAAAGCGCAAAACTTACTGCCATGCGAGGCATGAACCTTCCATAACAGCTCACATTTCGCTTGATTCTGGCTCGCAGTTTACGCTCCAGTATTGGATCAAAACCATCATATAATCTCCATTGCTCCTCTATCTCCTGTCTAGTGCTAGTTATGACTATCTCAGAGGCATCAAGAGCTAACTCTTCACCCTCTATACGGCGCATTATTTTGTATGTCAAATTTATTTCATCCCTTGATAGGCGACCTTGTTTAAGTAGCTGTTCCAGCTTATCACGGCCAAGTGAGTGGCCAGTGAAAAGCATGGGTACATTTAAAGCCCCAGATAAAAGTGCAGCAGAATCACCTGCATCTGCATAATGCCCATGGATGGCAACAGGCCAGATAGGCTTTCCACCACCAATTTGCTCTCCCAAAACTTTGGACATTTGAATTATGTGGCTAAGTGCACCATCAACAAATTCAGGTATGTGAGGCCACAAAAGTTCTTTAGCAATATATTTATCCTTTGGTCCAAAAGGTATTCGAATAATGTATGCACCGCTGCTCTCCCCCATCTCATCCTCAAAATCTTCTGAGTTTCTAAGAGTCAGCATCTCTGTCGGTTCACTGTAACTCCAATCCACATCTGGTGCTAAAACTTGCCTGGTCAATAAATCAACTCGATAGACTCCGGGCATTGAACCCAAAGCCCTTGCAAGTTCCACTACATATTTCACCTATGGAACAGAGCCCCATACATCTCAACCTCTTGTGGGCAGACAGGCCCATGTACAACAAAAAAGAATTAATAAGAAACAATAGTACCTGTCCACCAGTATCAGAGTCACGCCCAAGCTCCATGTTTTCACCTCGTATTAGACCATGAAGGCTGCATGTGTGCTACTAGTTAAAAATGCAGTACCAAATTGCAAACTGAAAAATCATAACATACATCCCAAGATATACATGTTTAGTATCCAATTTAATTGTTCTTCAAAAGCTTGGGAACTAGGGTTAAATAATGGTTGCAGAACTTTCTTAATATATTGAAGACAACATTGAAAAGAAAGAAAATTTCACTGATTGAATATAATGAACACTGAAATACCAACTAACGCTTTTCTGGCTGTCTTGATGACTACATCTAGACACTAGAGAATTAAAGTTCAGCTCATGCCTTATCAGTACAATGTACATCTTTTTGCCCTTCTGTTGGCTAGCCCATGCCTCCATTGCATCAACAGAGTTAATCCTGGGCAGTCTACCTCTGTTGCTATCACCATGGGCAGATAAATCACCAGCAGTATCCCCCTTTTCACCCTCAGACAAATCTTCAGACATATCTGCTGTAGCTTCTCTGCGACCTCTCTCCCTTTCAAGGCGGCGTTTAGCATTCCTCTGTGCTAGCTCTCCCTCAAGCTACATGGAGAAGGGTAACGATGAGCAATTACAGGATCACATACAGAATGCTCAAAACTTGAGAAACCAAAGCCAAGAATTAAATAACTTTATCAATTGCCCAAACAGCAATCATTCAAAAGTTTTTTCATATTTAATCAAAAACCAATCTGAAACATGAACTTTCATGCTAATAGTAAGTAACGGTTGAAATAATGTGAATCTAGCAATAGCAAAAACTCGCTTTCTCAAAATTTTGCACGTTCATATTACTATCTCAAAACTAATCTTGATGAGTGTTGATAACCATTCAAAGGAGGATTTCCAAGTAACAAGCGTCAAGTTCGGTAAAAAGAAGACGAGAACAACTAAAAAAAGAACATTTCTACTTTCAATAGTAATCCATGAACCACTAATATCAACAAAAACACTAAATTTGATCTTCATACATCACAAGAGTTAGAAATTCAACAAATAAACAAACATGAGAAAGAAAAAAAACCTGTTTCTTTTGACGAGCCAAGTTCCAAATCCTCCAACACATATTCTCCAATCTAGTGTTCCTCTCCTGAGGACTCCTCGTGGCCTGAGCCTAAAAACCACAACCAAAACCAAAACGATCATCACATAGATACACCCAAAAGAAAATGTCAAGTTGAACAAACAAAACAGTGTCACGAATCAAAGCACCACACACACATACCCGAGCCCACGATCGATGAAGATCCGTCTCATCGAATCCGGTGATGACCTCTTCGACGAAGTAGCGAGTCGGGCTAAACCTGCCTCGTTCTCTGAGCAAAAGAGAGGATTTTTTATCTTCTAAGCTCGGACCCACATCGAGAATTGCCTCCAAGTAGCTGTTTATCCAATCGTTGCCCGCCATTAACAACCAGCTTCCTCGCACCAAAAATGCTCAAACGAAAAAGATACGACCTTTCCTTTCTTCTTCAAATCAAGCCCACAACTTGCTTGTCAAAGAAGAGAAAGAGAGCGAATTTCTTTAAGCTACTACGATAAGGACTGTAAATGAGACGGTGCTTTCGAGTTTCGAGTGTACTAATAAATCAGATACAGAGCCGGAGAGAGACAGAGAGTCAATACAGGACACACTCGCAATTTGGTCCCTTGAAATTCGTTATTGTGTATTTTTGAAATTATGACGTAATGTTGATTTTGGCCTTCATTTCAACAAAAATTTTAAAATTTATAATTTAATTGTCATTAATAAGGAAATAATTTTACATAACAGTATTAATATTTATTGAAATAAAATATTGAGATTTATATTGATGCTTTTTAATTACTAAATTTTACAAGGATAAATATAAAATAATATTATTTTTATATTAAGTTTATTTTCCAAATGATCTTTAAATAAATAGTCTTAAAAATTATTATATTCAATTTATTAGAAAATGACATGAGTATTTTATAACCCTTAACAATTAACATAAATTAATAAAAAATCCTAAACTGATTATAAACAATTAAACAAATAATTGAAAGCAATCATTCTACAGCTCTCCCCCACTACTTTACAAAGCAACTAATCAAATGCCATAAGCACACGTCTTGCTTGCTATAATATGGGTTTGATGGGACCTTAGCTTACCTACACCTTCTCTTTCAGTTTTTTATTTTTAGAATATTACAGAGAATATACCTTTCTAAAGTTTTTATTTATTTAATTTGTTAAAGGGTGAGATGATTCGTGCAATTTAAGTAAATTTATATGTAAGAGTCTTAAAAAAAAAAGCAAGTTATTTTGATATTCAAAAACAAAAATTTTTAACAATATTTTAAAATTTTGCAAATTGATAATTAAATTTTATTTTTAAATAACTAATGACATATTTATAATTATACTTTATTTTGTGAATTAAATACCTTTTATTTATATCTACTTTAAAGGTTCAACCAGTATTGAACTGTTATAAAATTAGTATGTAATAAAGATCGAATAAAAAAGAAATTATCTTTACTTATTGAAGATATTAGAGTTCAATTGTAGTAGGAGACTATCCAATAAAAACCAATTAATTTATTCCGGTTTATAAAACGAGTTAGTTTATAAAAATTAGACAATTAATTAATAAATTGATGGATTGATTTTTAATAACAAATGTTATTAAACTAAATCAAACTAGTAAGTTAAACAATTCAATTGAGCTTATTGAATTGTTTTTGTTGTTGTTGCTAAAAGATTTAGCTCTAATTATTTTTAATTTTCTTAAATTGCTTAGCTTCTCTTGAGATAACTGGAAATTAAATAATCCCTCTACATAATTTTAATGGAAATTGGATAATAAAATAATCAAAAAATGTTGATAGGACAAAGCAAAGACAAAGGCATGTGATAAGGTCCAAAGCCAAGACGAGAAGGGTAAATGAAACGTCTAGACTTGTTGCATTTTAAAGCGCGAAAAAAGGAAGTAGTGATGGAGGTAGGGATGTCTATACAACAAGCCAGGTTCAGGTTATCCTTGCCCTGCTTGGCTCGGTTTTGGATGATGGCTAACCTGTTCTTTATTTTTTGAAATAAAAAAATTTTAAAACGATATTATTTTAAAAGTTATGGTCGGGTCATAGATTGGGTTGAGCAAGCCTGTAATTGACCAACAACTTGTCAGTCTGATTATAATCGACCTATGGTCCGATCAAATTCGGGCCAAAAATAAACCATACCGACTTTGACATTTTCAGACGGAGGCAAATGGACAAGGGATTATAGAAAATAAGTAAACAACACCGCCGTGTCCACGAATGTCTCCATTTGCTTTTGTCTTATGCATATCGCGAAAGATTAATGAATGGGCAAGAATTACTTGGGAAAGTTGATTATGCAACTCTTAAGATATTTGTAGTTTGCAAGTTCTGATTTTTAACTTTTAATACATAAAAAAATCTTCAAACAACATTGGATTGTGTTGAGTCATTTACGGCATGCATTGAGAGTTTCGCATGATCCAAATCGTTACAACCTTGGAGCCTCCGAGCAAGTTACCACGTAAAGTTAAACTAATGTTATGGTTGCCAAATAAATGAATCCGATTTTTAATTTTAATATAAAATACATAAATTTCTTTTATATTTTAAGACATTAAAAATAAAAAATTTTGAATTTTTGTTCCAAAAAATCTTTTTTTTAAAAATATATTTTAGTTAAAAATAACGACGAGATACATGTAGTATAGGCATCACACTCGTATGCTTGTGTCAATTAATGCTACTTACACGACAATTTATCCCAATTTTAAACTTGAACCGAACTGACTAAATTATGTTAAAATTAATCATTTAAGATAAATTATTAATTTAATTTGGATTTAATTAGTTTAAATTGAGTTTAATAACTGAGTTAAGTTACTATATTAATAACATTTATTAGTCCAAATATTCATATCGCATGTGTTTCGTTATTATTGTTAGGAAATTTTCAAATGAGTTTCCATTGAATTATATAAAATTGATTTATTAATTTTTGTAGATTTGAGTTTATTATTCATTAATTTAATTAAACTTGTCATTTGATTTTGACCGAGACTCGCGATGATAAAATTATTGCATATTTATTTATAAACTTTGTATTAATTAATGATAGTGTGTATTAGAATTCAATAATAATAAATTGAGTTAGATTTAATTTATAATTTAGTCACTTAAATTAAGTTATTAATTTTTATAAAATTTATTCAACTGAATCAAACAACAAGGAA
This sequence comes from Erythroxylum longipes, assembly GCA_027563885.1. NCBI lineage: Eukaryota > Viridiplantae > Streptophyta > Magnoliopsida > Malpighiales > Erythroxylaceae > Erythroxylum > Erythroxylum longipes. The sequence goes on from JAOQMS010000007.1 coordinate 30,952,644, forward strand.
TAGCCTTTTTCTTTTTTGCAGTCAAACTAAGTACAGATGATTATTAAATATGCCAATCGCACTAAGGTCTAGAACTAAACATGCAACTTCAGGTTCATTTATGAGTTTCATATTTATGGGCAAGTCCCCAAGTACAATCAGTGAATGCCTTTCAGTTTCACCACTTTGCAGGCTTGGGGATTCAGATGGTCTGATTTACGTGTTCTTATTATATTCTAAAGGCTTTTAACAAAAATTTATAGAACATAATATGAACAGAATAAATGAAATGGAAGATTTGTCTCCTCCTATTGGTATTTGGTAAGCAACCACAGCCATTCAATTCAGATTTTTGTTTTTAGTCAAATATCAGTAGTTCCATTGAAACAGAGGAGGGACAGAGGGGAAACAGAGCCGAGTTTAATATTCTAAGAAACAGAATAAGAACCATCTACTTGAAAGCTCTCATACCATTATCTAAAATATTACTTAAAATACATTGATATTAAAATATTGCGTGAACAATGACCATTATAAGCAAGTTCTTAGAAAGTTCCCAGAAAAAAGAAAGCTAATTTTATTTGATAGGGACTATAATAATCTGGTGGAAACTACATATTCAAAAACACGTGAAACTGGTTTTACACTTCCAAATTCCAAGACAGGCTGTCAAGAGGATTGATGCCCAAATGTCGTAAGAGAAACTTCCAACCGAGGGACATAATGACCAAAATATAGCTCTGGAGGTTCGTATCATCTACTCGCGTTTAACAGTTTCAATAATTCCTAGAGACGGCTAGTGTAATTAACATCATTAGATTGCTTTTTCTCTCCCTGCTCCAAAGCCAAAGACACGGCCCTGCCTTTGCTTTTTTCTTTACTTTCATTAGGCCCCTGATAGCTGCTTTGTGTCCTTCAGGATTGGTTTGGTGCGAAAGCTGTTTGCTTTATTCTCTTTGTAACTTTTGGTGGGCTGTGGAGGTTTTTAGTTGCCCTTTCTCCTTCAGGTTTGGTTCGGTACTCAAGCTGTTTGCCTTGTTCTCTCTGTAACTGTTGTTGGGCTGTGGAGGTTTGTAGCTTCTTTTTTTGTTGATCTGGCGATATGGGTGTGAGATAATTCTTTTTTTTGGCGAGTTTTTGGTCCGTGGGGATTCAGTTTTTTGATCTCTGAGCTTTTTGATGAACTGGGTTGTGAATGTTTTTGTCACTTTTTGGAGATATACGCGTCAATTGAATGCTCCTGAATTTGCGGAATTTGGTCGGAAGACTCTGCTTGGACTTTTGTGATGATAGTGAAAAATTGAATCTTGCATGTTTGGCGTAGTTTCAGTCCTTGAAGTATTTGTGGGATTTGAAGTTCGAGCTTATCCAAGACAGTTGTTTGACAATAATTGTCCGGATTTGAGCTTGTTTGGTTATTGATTACTGAAGATGGAAACAAAGAGTGGTGCTTTATGAACTTCTGGCGCTTTTTCTTCTTTGAGGAACTCCTTAAACTTAGCTGAATGCACTAATTGTGAAGCAGATTGGTCGGATGCTGAAGGTTTGTGGCAATAACTTTGCTTTACTTAGCTTGCAAATTGAGAATCTAGAGATAATTCGGTTGTTTCTTAGTTGTCAAACTTTGAATCTTGGCATCTCCTTTTTGAGAATGGTTATAATTACATTAACTTGGTTGCTATTAGTGCAAGTTATCAGAATATCTGGCTCTGGGCTTGAAATTCAGTCAAAGCTTTGTGATACTGATCACGTAGCTTATTTAAAATTTAGCGATAACGAATTGCTTTTGGTTGATGGTAATGTTATAGACGAAGATTCTTTTTGTAAGGCTCTTCACTTCCACTATGGAAATGAATGTGTTCTCCACAGTTATTCTAGAAGTAGAAGTAGCTACTGTGATAAATTGAACTTTTTATTAGGTATGCGCTTAGATGAGTTTTTTTTTTTCTTTTGTTAAAGTTTCTCTCTTTTGCAAGATTGTGTCGGAACTATTCTAATTTTTAGCTGCTGCATTACTGTTCAAGCAAGGAAGAAAACTTTTATAGAAAGAGGTTAGCGAAGATACTAATGCTCAAGGTATCCTTTCGAAAGACAAGAATGGTGGTGTGAATATTTCAACCTCCAAAAAAGTTGGCATAGCAGCAACTGGAATAGTTGTGATGTGTTGCGATTTTCTTTGTCCCTGTTTTTTTGTGAAAAAGAGGGCGACGACCCATGCTGTTCTGTCAAAAGATTCAAATTCATGTGAGTATGAAGCTAATTGGTTTTTAGTTCAATACTTTGATGATCGACTCTTCTGGTATTTCTAAATGTTTGCTAATGTAACTCTTACCAAGTTCAGAAAATTCTGCTATAATTTCTTTTTTCATGATATAGTCCACAGCATGCTAATTTGTACTTGTCTGGTAGATTCAACTTCCTCTTTTGGTGTGAATTCTCCCGCGGAGAAAGTCCCTCCGAGTCCACTTCGTGTGCCACCTAGTCCTTCGAGATTTGCCAATTCTCCAAAACTCAGTAGGTTACATTCAGTTCATCTAAACCCGCGTCAGATTGCGAAAGTTACGAGCAACTTCTCACCATCTCTTAAGATAGGAGAAGGGGGGTTTGGAATTGTCTACCGGGCCCAATTAGAAGATGGGCAGGTTGTTGCAATAAAACGAGCGAAGAAGGTATTAACTAATGCTTCATTTGTGTGGTAGATAATACATGTACTTACTTGCTGCCCATGCAACAAATCAGATAACGATGTTACTGGTGCATTGAACCATTTGATTACTTCTTTCATTTCGATCGATTCAGTCATTCATCTCTTTCAAATTAAGATGATATTTTAATCTCTTTGGCACAAAGTCTTGATTGTCATATCTGGAACAAGGTCTTAAAGTTGACATGACAAGCATTGTGTAGGAACATTTTGAGAGCCTGCACTCTGAATTCAGCAGTGAAGTTGAACTTCTGGCAAAAATTGATCATCGAAATCTGGTCAAGTTACTTGGTTATGTTGATAAAGGAAATGAGCGTCTTATAATTACTGAATATGTGCCAAATGGTACTCTTAGAGAACATTTGGATGGTAAGCTTATGCAGCTTTGATATTACATATTTCAAAGCAATGACCTTTTGCTAAAAGTTCTGATGGGAATTGCTGTAGGTCAGAGGGGAAAAATCCTAGATTTCAATCAACGGCTCGAAGTATGCATTGATATAGCTCATGCACTAACCTACCTCCATCTATATGCAGGTCAGATAAATTATCCATGTTTTATCATATTGTTCACAGAATACGGACATATGAGATGATGATACTACTACTACTACCACTAATAATAATAATAGAACTTGAATAGCCAATCAGAGAATAACTTTAATAGTTTATAATCAGTACAGCTGTTATTCTTATATGTGGAAGGAGTAATGAAAATGAAAGTTTGAGTCTAATCTTTTGATAATTGAGATAAGAATGCCTGTGTTATGATAACATTTCTTATCATATTTTGTTGCACTATAGACTTCACAGGTGCAAATCCTACTGATTTCTTTGATGCCTTACACATTGTTTGCATGATAACAGAGAAGCAGATTATCCACAGGGATGTCAAATCATCCAACATTCTTTTGACAGAAAGCATGAGAGCTAAGGTTGCCGACTTTGGATTTGCTCGACTTGGAGCAGTGGACACTGATCAAACTCATGTTTCAACCAAAGTTAAAGGAACAGTGGGTTACCTTGATCCAGAGTATATGAGGACCTATCAACTCACTCCAAAGAGTGATGTATACTCTTTTGGGGTTTTACTTATAGAAATCCTGACCAGCCGCCGTCCCGTGGAAATGAGGAAGCCTGCTGACGAGCGGGTGACCCTTAGATGGGTAAAGTTTATATCTTTATTCCAGGCTTTAGTACACAAGAATCTGATTTCCTTCAAATGCAAAAAAAAACTTGCATAATTTGTGGTATTGAACTTTGTATAGGCCTTTAGGAAGTATAATGAAGGATGTGTAGCTGATATGATGGATCCCCTGATGGAAGAGACTGTTGACACAGACATACTAATGAAGATGTTTGCTTTGGCATTTCATTGTGCAGCACCTATCCGATCCGATCGGCCAGACATGAAAGTGGTTGGAGAGCAGTTGTGGGTAATAAGGGCAGACTACCTGAAGAGTGTGAGGAGAGGTAGTATGTCATCTTAGATATAGTGTTCTTCTCATGTTTCATGGTCTTCTTCTTGAATCTTATTTTGTCTGCAAATCCTCTAGACATATTCCAGATTTGAAGTTAGACATAAAAGATGACTTCTATCTTGACCTTCAAGACTTGTTTGTATTGCCCCATTTGACGTTACATACTTCGAACATATGGATTGCCTTTGGTTTTGTATAGCGAACTATTGTGACTTTGATCTTCACCTGTAAAAGTTATTTTTGCTGATCGTCACTTGATGTTTCACTAATTTTCTTTTCAAATCAGCTTTTAGAGATCGGAGTCAATAGCATATTAGCATCCATAAAGTTCTTTTCTCGAGAAAAAAGTACATATAGAAGTTTTAGTTCTACAAAGTATCGATTTTCCATTATTTTCTACAACATAAAGGAATCATTTTGGTGATCAAAGAATGTCGTTACCATCTAATCAGCGCCATGTTATCCCCATTGATGGACTGATTCTTAACATAAATTGTAGATGTGTATCCAACCCAGACAAAAGAATCCTAAGACCATGTTCTAGCTCTATATGCGTACTTTGTACCAAAAAAAAGGCCAGATAATTTAAGAGCTGCTTCTGATTGAAAGTGGGAGGTTCAAAAAATGATGAAAAGTAGTCCTTGATGATTGGATCTTTTCAAGTTCATTCTGCGAATAAACAAACCTATCTTGAAGCTAAGCGCCATTGCTTGACTGAGCCACCTAAATCTTGAATGAGCGTGGCAGCTTGATTCTTAACCTTTTCCACCTACTCCTTATAAGCTGAGGATGCAAACCCAGTATATGTTCTGGCATGAAATCGTGCCTCGTCAATATACCAACGACAGGGGATCTCTGCAAAACATTAATCATTAGCAAAAAGCTCCAGAATATGGGATATTTAGATTTAGAATTGCATCGTATGTACAGAAGAAGAAATATATTAGATAACATAAATAATAATAACCACAAAGGAAATCATATCACCAAACGAAAAAGGAGTTGTGTTTGTGTCGAAAGCACATGATGAGCAAATAAAATATTACCGAATTTGAGAAATCAACTGGAAAGCATCAAAAGTTGTGATAATGAGCAAAAGCTTATCATTGCAAGTTGTTCAAGATCAGTGGAGGGGAAGTACTGTGCAACTCTTAAACCAAAAGCTGTAATGCAGCACTGAATACAACGGAAGGATTTCAAAACTTTGTAGATTCAAGATCATTATACTAAACATAAGTCAACCAGTAGGAGCAACATTCAAAGGAAGTGAAGAGGCGAATTTCAAGGTAAGTAATTTGAAAATAGAAAGAGGATGAAGATTCTTACACTAGAAATCTTGGGTATCACAAGTAGGTGTCTCAAACCAACTTCTCGGAAAAGTATGAGAGCCTTAGCAAGTGACATTGTTTCAACGACTGTATAAGGTGACGCATTTGTAAATGGGTGTAAATCTACAAACATCTCCATCTCTTCTTCAGTAAAATCTAGATCTTCTATCTTGTCACCATTGCCTGAGCCCTTCTTTGCAAAATCGCCAGCAGAGAACTGCTTCAGGGTATCAGAACCTTGTGGCACTCGAGCAGACGAGAAATTTTTCTTCTTTAATAGTTCGACAAGATGTGCACGGAGGATTAGACCATAGAGAACAGGGGACTCAGAGAGAGGAGGTTCATCAATTACAGGAAAACCATTATGCCTTGAAGTTCTGAGAACATGTACCACATTGCCAACCTTCTCGATGCCTTGAAAGAGCTGAAGTGGGCCAGTCACAACATCACCAACTGTCAGCTGCCTCATATAAGGCTCAGCATGAGTCTCCAGATAAGGAAAACCCTTTGCTTTCATGATAAGATCATAAATGTTTCCATTGAAAGCATCAGCGACAGTCTTAGAAATAAGAAGAACAAGCATTATCAATGGCAGCAACAACAGATTGTTGGTCAACTCAAGAATAATAACGCACAAGGAAACTGTCATCCTCATAGATCCACCAAGAAATGATGCCGCGCCCAGTACAGCATAGAGACCATGATTTAGACTTGAGCGCTTACCAACTAACAGTCCAACAAACCGTCCATAAGATGCTCCAGTCACGATAACAGGAACAAACAGACCCGCTGGAGCTACAATTCCATAACTAAAGATGCTGAGGAAAAAGCAAGTTGTGAAAAATATAAGGATTGACGAATGTTGGAACTCAAAGTCAGTGTCCCTGCTGAAAAGATTTCGGATAGCATCATCATTTGTGTTGAAAATAAGACTGGCAAGATCGTTATAATGATTATCAGGACATTGGAATTTCTTGTAGTTACCAGACCGGCCTATTGTTGGACAGGCTTCTGATGTGTCAGATGGACAGGGTAGGCAAGATGCAAACCAAGGTAACCCAAATAGAAGGAAGGATGTGAAAATGGAGATAGAACAAGCAAGAAAAATTTTGTAAAAGATGCCTTTCCTGGAAACAGAAAAAAATAAACGTGATCATTGTCAGAGTATATTTTTCCATAGTGACGAGAAGGTGCTTGGGAAAAATTCAAAAGCTAAAATAAGAACTTACTCATTAATGAAGTTGTAGATGCGAAGTACCCTATCTAAAAGAAAGTTGTAAAAACTTCCCAGTACACCCCCTATTATCCCAAGGGCAAGCACAGGAGGCACATCAATGAGGTGATATGTAATATTTGCTGAATAGGCATCAAACATTATGAGGCCCCCAGTACCAAAAAGTCCACATTTCCCACTGAAACAATAGTCAATAAAAGCTCGGAGAACTATTGCAACTACAGCTGTAGTAAAAAACGATCTCCAGAGAAGGGCACTTCTCCACCTGCAGAAAAAGATCATGGCATTAATATCTGATGAAGAAACCCTGCTTTCTGCCATTTTTCATGAAAGCGTGTTGTCAGCAAGAGCTAAAGATATAGAAAAAGATTTTCCTCCGGTCATGAAAACATCTCAATGAAATTAGTGTAAATGGGAGGAAAAGGTTCACTTGAAGCCTTATCATTTTCTGTAGTCGGGTAGGAACACAATGAACATGATTGCTATGGCAATAGCAGTTCAATGAATATTTCCCTCTTGACGGGCATACCATGATGCCATTTCTTCAAGAGCAAAAAGCACACCACCAACTGGGGACCGAAATGCTGCAGTGATTCCAGCAGCTGCTCCACATGTAACAAGATCTCTTCGGTCTTGATCATTCCTGAAGAGCCGAAGCCATTTCCATGTCAATCCATATTTCTTCGATCCACCCTGACCCAGCAATGATGCAACACATGCTCCAGTATGCACCATGGGCCCTGCCTTTCCAACAAAGAGAGACGATGACACTGCAGTAATGCTCCCAATAATCTGCAAAACAAGAAAAATAATGTGCAACTTTCACTTGTCATTGTGTAAGATTACAAAGACTCAAAAAGACCTGCACGCCTCCACAATCTACTAAATACAAGAAGCACTTAACAAACCGCCTTGAACAAGATATCTGACAGGGTTTAGACAATATATCAAGGAGGAAAGTACACAGTGGATGTGCATAAAAGGGGGTTGTTATATTGAACAGTTAGGAAATTACGCCAACAAATGTTAGCATTACTTATTTCAAAAATGCTATCAGGTATAATTGAATTATCTTAGTGCAAATGCCTTCACTTATATTTGACAAGCAGAAACTTTTCCATGTTACAGATAATCTTCATTTCCTTGATCAAGATTGAAAATTTTGGGGTATTTCAACTTGAGTCTTGAATGCTAGCTATAACCCCTTAATGGACCCGCACATCAATTTTGGGAACATTGAACAACCAAAAGTAAGGAAACAATCACTAGCTACAACTTCCTACAGCAACACTCAGGTAAAGAAACAAAAGCTTAAGCTTGTCTATATCGAGTATGATATAATTATTCAAATGTCTTTAGAGATCCGCTATATACACAAAAAAACTCCCTCATTGACGGTGAAAATGCGATCAACCAATGAAATTATGTAAACAAGCCTTGAGAAGACTTCTCTGAAAAATCATTTACCTTTACAACCAGAGTCCTCAAGGAGAAAATTCCCGGCGCATCCACACCATTCAGGTAAGCCTTAACTTCTGGAATACCCGAACCAGACGCAGCCGGAGATATAAAAGCCGTGATGAGAGACGCAAACAGCGTTAGAACAAAATTAGAAGCAGAGAACACAGCAAAAGCCATTCCAAATCTGCAAGTAAAACAAAGAAAAAATGGTGGAAAAAAAAGCGTTTTACTTCCAAAAAAGTCAACAATAGTAACAAATAATTTAAAATAACTTACAAAAGAAGATTAAAGCTTAAAAGCAGAAATCGAACACGAGCACTATTAGTACCTTCTAGCGAGCATCATATTGGAAGTAACAACGAACTTGACGCCGGCGAGATTTTCAACAGCGAGATTGTTGGCGAATCCGATGAGACTAACAATAACGCCGATGAAGAAGCAGAGCAACCACTTCATGAACACGTACTGGAATATCTTGAACTTCGTGCGACTCCTCCAATCCTGCTTGAAGAAATGATTCTCCGCAATCCTAAGCAAACAAAAAACAACCAAATCACGAAACATTTCAAAGTGGATGAGTCACACACACTCACACACAGTGAGTTTCTGTATCATACTCGTAGTCGAGGCTTTCGATGGGACAGACATTGGAGCCGACTATGGCAACCTGAGAGGTGGAGTTCGTGACGGAGCGTAGCGACGGAGAGGAAGAGAGAAGCGGTTGAGTCACAGACTCGGGGTCATGCGAATTCAACGACATCGTATATGAGGTTTCGGATTGGTTTCCCTGCAGTACTACCTCAGCACTCGGTGGTAAACAGGAGTGAACGACCGTTTCGGGACGAACAGTTTCAGTTAGCGGAGAAAAAGGTAAGAGTTGAGAGGGTGACGTGGCGCATTGCGTCAGTGAAACCGTGAACTTATTGTCCAATCCGGTAAAACCAAATTTTAATTTCCAACTTTTGGAAGCACTTAATTAAATAAGAAAACTATTCATATAATTGCAAAAATGATCGCAAAAAACATACATCACATGGAAGAGCATATGTTGGCCTACATTATCAATCAATGTTACATTATTAAGATAATTTGCATTTTTATACGTTATATTATAATTAATTAATATATTTCCATTCTTAATTTATCATCTTCTAAACCTTAAGTTAGGTAATTTGGACAAGAAACATATTAAATTAAAATAAGAAGGCTTAAGAATATTTGAAAAAAAGTAATTAAATATGAAATGACTTTGGTGAAACTCACCGAAAATATAATCTATAATAAATAATTTTAATATATTAAAATACGTATAAAAAATTCTAATTGGAGTAAGAGTGCGAAATAGTAAACTTTAATAGAAATACGATGGATTATGTGCCTGTTTGGTTGAACTTTTGGAGGGTAAATAAGTACTTTTTTTACTGCAAATTTTTTTTAAGAAAAATGAATATTTGGCTGTAAAATGAAAAGACACTTTTTTAATAAATATAACCTTTTTAGCAACTAAAATATAACTTTTTAAGAAGCTCAAATTTGAATCTTCTCAAAAAAGCACTTTTTCAGGTAAAATTTTCAGATCAATTAGTGAGTTTATTTATTAGTCCCTTTTATCCTTATGTTTTGCACATAATTTCCACAATTTTCACAAATACATCTTCACATTTATTTTAAGATTTATATAATATTGTTTGACTTTTTTATATGTTTTAATATTTATTTTTGATATTAGTTTTACTTATATTATAATCCATACAAAAGATTTGGTTAGATATACTTTCATTTATGTTTTATATGGTTTAAAATTATATATTAATTAATATATTGTATTTTGCATATTGTTTAATATATTTTAAATAATAAGTATATCTTAAATAATTTTTATTATAAAATAAAATATAGTTAAAATTAAAAATACTTTTTATTTTTATGTTGCCAAATAATCTATTGTATAAAGCTCTTTCAAAAAAGCTCTCTTTTAAATACCAGTTAACTAATCTTTTAGAAAAACTATTCTAAAAAAGGTTCTACCGTGATAAACTCATCCAAACAAGGAGTACGTTGGATTTCTTGTTATTGCTGAGATGGGCACCTATGAGGCAAGTTCGGTCTGTAGAATTTACCATGAGACTTTTTGTGGGTGAGAAGCTTCGTAGGTGGAAGAAGCCAAGGGATGGAATTAGGTAAGCACGTTGATCCATGACGTTTTGTGTTTTGTTATCTATCTACCAAAGTAATCGAATTCTGAAGTCTGGACCAAATCTCCACTACATATTGTACACGTACAAGCAGTCGGCACACAACATTTATTTTTTACAATCATACTTATCCAGTTCGAACCGAAAATCTGATAGGATAATTGTATGGTTGGGATTTGAAAAGTTGTAGGTATGAGATTCTTCTCTTCTGTGCCTATTCTCATATTCAAAGGACAAGATCATTTGTGCTAGAAACAGAGTCTGGGTTACTATCATAAAGCCAAGAGTCCCACAAGGAATGGGAATTGGAAAATCAAAAGACGAAGCCTATCACTTTCTTTATGGCAATTTTTTATATGCAATAGTAAGATGAATCCATTTTAAATACAGCTAAGGAGTAAGGACATGGATCATTTTTACTGTATGTGTATGAACCATTGTGCTTTTGGGAGTAATAGCAGAAGATTGATGTGGTCCTCCACTTTTGTAGGTTTCTATGCAATGAATGCAATGTCTTAGTCTTAACACACCACTAAATTTTTTAAGATCTGCCTCCTTCCCATCACAGGCCAAGTTCGTCCGCGATCATGGGTTTCTTTGTCACATAGGTCATAAATGGAGGTTCTTGGATGCTACTGCCGTGTACATACCATTGAATGTTCTTCATTCATTATTAGTGGAAACAGAACCAAGAAACGATCAATTTCGATGCTGTCTGTCATAGCCTGTGCGTGGTAATTAATTTCCTGATAAGACCATAAATGGGTCAAAAAGAATTTCTCACTTTCTGAAAATTATAATGACCACAAAAATTAGTTAATTGGTTTTAATTAAATTAAATTTAAAATATTTTAATTTTTTCTCTTAATTTAAAATTACCAAACTAAATTAAACTTGTGCATTAAGCCATTTAAAATATTTTAATTTTTTTCTCTCAATTTAAAATTACCAAACTAAATTAAACTTGTGCATTAAGCCATGGCTATCGTGAAAAATCCTAACATGGAAGATTATAAGACAGAAATCGTTCTTCGTTAATGTTAATCTAACACGAAAAGAGAATAACAAACTGACTGTACGGTAAATATAATAACAACAATGATAGTTGTAAGAGTGTTGGATTAGGCCTCTCGTTTGGGCCGATTGCGTAGGCGTGTTCTTGTTGGAAATGCAGGCTCTTCTTCAACTACCACTACTTTTTTCTCTGCAGGAGCTTCGACAACAACACCGAGATTGTCATTATCATCGTCATCGTCGTAGCTTGACCCAGCTTCGTTTCCTTCTTCATATTCGTGATCATCATCATCTTCTTCTTCTTCTTCCTCTGCTTCCCTTATTGCTTGATTAATTGCAAGCTGTTTCAGAGAAACCATATTACCATTTTTAACGTCACATAAGAACTAAGAATTCAAACACAAGTGATTCAGTCGTTCAAAGCCCGTTGAGGACTTTCGTCGAACAAGTAGTATACTACCAAAAACACAAAAGGAAACACACACACATCTTCGAGAAATTGTCTGTCAAGCCTATCAGCGACTTTAATGGAAGCGAAGACGGTGCCCGCGAGAAGAGACAAAGGGAGTAGGAACGCCACAAGATAGCTGTTCGTGCTGGGCCCCGCGCGCGTTACCATCCTCAAACCTCTCGTCCCGCGGATGGGAGCAGAAGGAGAAGAAGTCGGAAGACGGAGAGGAGGTTCAAAAGATGTCGTATTGGAATAGGGGAAGGTAAGAGTGAGAGTAGAGCACCAACAACCACTACTGTGGATTGCCATTTTATCTATTACTCCCTAAACCATCAACCCTGGGCAGAGAAGACGATGGGTCTGACCTTATCTTTAACTTTAACCTCATGAAACGACACGTCGTTCATGTACAACGCTTTCAACGGGAACATTCTCATTTATATCCGTTTTAATCTTATTTATTAATAATATTATTAAAAAATCAAACCCGTTCAAAAACACCATTTTTTTATTTTTCAGTTTAATTTGTCGAATACGTATCCAAATTCCATAATTATAAAAAATTTAAAATAACCTCAAATATACGAATATTTACATGTAAATTGAATAATTTTTGCCCAACATAACCACAAAATTCTAAACTTAATTCTTTGAGAGTAAGCTTTTTTGTTCCTTGTCATTTATGTTATATTAATGGGAGTGCTAATTAAAGCAGGCACCTAACTATAGAAGAAGGGATATTATTATGCATGTCTGAAGAATGAATTGCTACGAAATTTACAGAATGAAACATCTTTTTGTACAGTACTCCATTACAACTCAGTTTGTGGTTCTTATAAGTTTCATGCACCTGCTTGAATGGTGGTTTTTTTTTTTTTTTTAGTACAGTACTTCTTGGCTTGGAAGTTCCATCAGGAGCTGGCAATCCATCCAACAGCATCCCTCAAATGGTGTTTCTTCAGCTTTCTTCTTCTCAGGTTGGTTCCCCTGCACACAAACACAGTTCGTAGAAATAAAAAAGCATCAATACAGATTCCTCCAGTGCGTTAATAAGTAGATTTGGTCTCACCAGTGCTGATTATGCAACACGAACGCATCAGTTGGCACTTTTTTCCCATCATCATTGCGATTCCAGTGATAGATTGCATGCGTCCTGTTCTTTATCTCCAAGGTTGAGTGTCCATAACTAGCTTCTCTGAAAGCAGAATAATCTGGTTGTGGATCTCTAAACCTGTTAGATCACATATTCAATTCATAGTTCTTATAACATCGAACATATCCATCACAGTAAACCTCATAAGAAACTTCCATGAACGTAGCAGTAACTCATCAACTTCACTCACTTTCCAGCTAGACCTTCTTGATTTCCTCCATCCCCGACAGTGATGTAAACTGGGGCAGATTTGTCTGCTATAGGATATCTATTACCAGTTGACACGTTGTAGTGTATGTTTGAGATCCGATACTGAAATTCAACAACTCAGTGATCTCTTTCATGGCAATTCAATTATTGAAGTGATTATGGGAAGTCTAAGGAAAGAATCATACTGATCTTTCATAAGCATGGACATGGCCAGCGAAGACAATGTCAACTCTGTAATGAACAAACCATTCCTCGAAAACTGCTCGCATGCTTTCTCCTTCCATGAAGTGAGCTTCATTGCTGTTGTACATGGGCACATGCATAAGGACAATGAGCCAAGGCGTCTTGTCTCTGTTAATCTTCTTAAATTCTTCTCTGAGCCACTGCCACTGAGGTGTGTACTTCACTGCTCAAGGTCAGAACACCAATGGCATGTTTTACAATCTCAGACCTTAAACAGAATGAATGTAATCGATGCAGGACGCCATAGCAGAGAACCAAGAAGGCAATGTGCTTATTTAACAACTTATGGTGTGCATGACAAGCATGAATGGTTTAAAAGTTGTGAAGATTAGGGATGAGAAGTTACCAAATGGAGAATAGCTGGATAAAACGATGATATGGGCAGATGCACGTCTGATGGCATACCAGAGAGGATTGCTGCTTTTAGAGGCCATATATGGCGTAGGGTACCGATGAAGATAGGATTTGAAAGGAACAACTTCCCCCTGTGTAAAGAGTATGATTTCTAAAAGAGTTCAGGAACTGAATATGATTTCGAAAAGAGTTCAGGAACTGAAATGGAAAGTGATACATTAACATTAAAAACCAAGCAAAACCTAAGCATCATAGTTCAACATCAACAACCCTGTCAGGTATTTCTCTGCAGAATTCATCAGTTACAGATGAATGTAATAAATAAAGATGACAAGAAGTTTTAAGTAAACCTGACCATGTATGGCATATAGTCGATCTCATGATTTCCAGCACACCAAATCCAAGGCTGATACGCTGCACTTCGCTCGACTAAACGACCCCATGAATCCCAACGTATTCCAACATCATTGTACTGATATCTATCAGCATATGAAAGATCTCCAACAAACAAGACAGTGTTGGCTCCACTCTGGATGTAATGTTCAAGAGTGGACAGAGAGTTATATGTTTGTCCCAGATCACCTGCACCGGTGCAAATAGCAATGAGAAACAAGGATGAAGAAAATCTATCCCATGAAACATCATCCAGCTTCATGGACTAGGAATTGTGTCAAATATACAACAAATTTTGAAGCAGTTGCACCTAGAAGATTTAGCAGATAGGAGAAACGAACAACTTACCTATTATTCCAAACTTATAAGGAGCATTCGGATTTATCTTTGGAGGTGTTCGAAACCAAAACTCACGAGCAGATTCACCATTACCGATCTTGTAATAGTACTTGGTGTCATACTGGAACAAGAAACAAGAAACAAGAAACTGCTGACTCAGAACACAGAAAATTCACAGCTGATTTCAATACCCAGTTCAGAGGTTGATCACAAACCATCATAAGTAAATTGCTACCGGCTCCAGTCCTAAGGTAGTGAAATTCTTTGTGCCTTTTTCAAGGGTTTTAAGCTGTGAATTACCTGAAGGCCATCAAGGAGACACTGGTGAATGTAGCCAGACTTGTACTGGTAGAACGTATAGTTTGTAAATATCCCCTCTGCTGTAAAACCATACTTCTTCTCTGAGGTACCATAGTGAACTTGGCTCAGTCCTGGCTCATCAGGAGTCACCCACGAGACAATCACAGCCTTCCCATCGTAATCGCCTTGGGTTATGTGCACCTTATCATTGGAGCAAACAAGGAGACTTGCAGATAAGGTGTTTCACATATTGAAATAAACAACGCCAACCAAGATGATAGGGCATAGGCTAATCACAGAGGAAGATCACCTGTTGAGGGGCATTAGGACCCTTTGGAACGGCGAACACTTCATGGTCAAGAGGGATGTCGACGGAAGGCCACTCCGATCTGACAAATCTACTTGTCGTTCCGGCGGTCACATTGGTAATAGAAGTAAACAAGAGAAGAAATGTTAATACCAAACGAGGCAACACCAACTTCCTCTTGTTAACCCCTGTCATCATCATTGGATCAATGACCCAACACAGGTTCCTGCGCAGCAAAATCCCGTATAAGCTCAAATGGGCACAAGCTAAAACATGTATCGAAATCAAAACCCGGATCTTTATTCTATTTACAGCTAAAAAACCTAAACTTCTCGCAGACCCTTTTGCAACAACTCCTCGGACACCCCAAAAATCGAATCAGACATGAAACAAACCAAGTAGAAGTAACTTCTAAGGGAGAGACATAGAGATTGATGTACCAACCAAACCACCACTATACAGAAGAGCTGAATGTACAAGGGAATGTTTGTCGTTTAGCACAAGGATTGTTTGGTCATATGGGAATATTGAGATTCACAGTTTCAGGACACGAGGCATGCCATAATTAGAAGTTTATCACTGAGCTTCGTTACATGTACCCGTGACTGTGATTGGCTGTTAGATTCACCAAGATCCAATCAACTCCGGTTGAAGGTTTCTCAAGGACAATGTAAATTTACGAATATAGAAAAGAAAAAAGAAATTTAAAATACAAACTATATCATTAAATTGGATTTTTGGTGTGGTGTATTTCACTGTCATGTCATCGTCCCATCTTGTCTCCTGCCAAGTTGATTGCTAGAGTTGGTCTATAGTATGTGTGCGTGTGTAGAGTTGGTGATCATGGTTGAAGAATCTTGGGCTTTTCGGGACTCGTGGTTTGTAGAAACTTGAAAACATCCGTTAATTTCAGTGAGATATAAGTTTGAAACAACTAACATAATATTGATAATAATAAATTAATTGTTTCATCAAGAAAGTTTATTTTTAATTTAAGAAATAAAATTAAAAGTTCAAATATCAAAATTACAATATATATATTCAATTTTTATTATTTACGATTTGTAATTTGCAGCGTATGATTGTCCAAGCATTCAAGGTCTTAAAAACTGAACCAAATCGACTGATCTGATGAGAAAAAATTTAAACCGACTAATAGTTCAGTTTAATTTTACCTAATAATTTTTATGCATTAAAATCGACCGATTTAACTGGTTCAATCGGTCTATTATTGTAAAACTCCGGATGTACCTGAAGGTTATTTCCAAGCTTCATTTCATTGAAGGCTCAGGCTTCTCCTCTCCTCTTCACCACCTTCTCTTCACGATCTTCTCTTCATCATCTCTCGCTACCTCCATAGATGTAGAAATAGAGCGATTCTCTTCAAACTTCGGTCTTCTTTAATGCTCATGGTTAGTTACATCTTAGGCTTCGGGTTCTTTTAGTTTTTTTTTAATTTTCTTTACAATTCACGAATTATTTGAAGAAGAAGATTAATCGATGTAAATTTATCTTGAGCGATTGCGGTAGTGTGAACTTGGGATCTCTATTATAGCTCGTATGTACATGGGTAATTTAGTAGTGACAAGGATAAGGGTCCTAGGTTTTGTTGGTAAAGAGTGCTCTTAAGTATAATGTTTAAGTTAGCAGTTACGCATACAAAATGACATTGTTTATATATTCTTATTTGTGTCAATATGAAAGATCCAGTCTTTGGACCACCCGATCACGAACCCGCCATCCCCTTTGGTTACCTGCTTCAAATTTCTCACTTGATCTGTGAGTTCCTCTATTTTGAGAGATTTTCTCTTTTTCTTACTTCCAAACGGAATTTATTTGTTAGGTTTTTAGCTGTGAAGTTCTAAGTGTTTGCCTTTTGGTCCATCTGTGTTCAAGATCTTCCCTTTTATTGCTTTCTCATTTGTTGTTTCTCATTTCGAGTTGGCTATTTCTAAGTTGTTGGTCCGTAGCTATAAAGAAGTAAGGCTTGGGGCTATACAAGTCTCTTTAGGGCAAATAGTTGTAAGCAATTGCTTGCTCTTACCTGACAACATCTGTATGAACACTGATCTTGACAAATGTCTTTGGTTTTGCTGCAGAAAAAGGAGCTAAACCACATTATAAGAAGTACATTTAATAATCAGAACTAGACGTTGTCGAAAATAAGAAGACTCCTTAATACACCTTGGCCTCCTATGTGCAGGGTACTAAGGAGTCTTCATAGATTCTAGAGATTGAAACTTACTTCTTTATTCAAAATTGATTAAAGGAAAAGTTCACTTTATACTTGCATGCTTCAAGGTCAAGCATTTGCATGATCATGAATATTATATTTACACCGGCAACAGCAAAAGGGTATTCCCAAGCAAATCGTTTGCGCCCCTCCTGCCTTTTTAGTAATCGCTAGAATGATGCTTGCAAAAATAGAAGTATGATATATCAGAAAGATATTATATGTGAGAGATAAGTATTATTTAGTCTCTCTCAGCAACACCAGGATTAGTAATCTTACCGAAAAGGTCTTGGAAAAGAACAACAGGTTCTTTAGAGAATTGAATCCAGCTCCTCTGTTCAGTAGCAATATCCAAGCGAATTTGACTAATCAGAGTCAATCGAAATCTGCCAGAGTAAAGAAGATGCTGGCAGTAAAAAATAACCTGAAGCCAGTAGATGGACCTTTTCCTTGCCATCCCATTTCTTTCCATTGATCGGAAATCAATGCATTAAGCTCAAGATCAGGATAAGTGGCTGACCACAGTGCTCTCAAGGTTTCCTGTCAATATGAAAAATTTTCATTAACAAGAAATGAAAAGGATGATTTTGAAAGTTTGAAATTTAACAAGCTATGCTGATGCTTGATCTATCAAGTACCTTTTTCTGTGTTTTAATAATCAATGGGCCATTTTGTTCTTGATAGATGACTCAAGTATATCCAATCCGTACACATGTCTTGCTAAATCCTTTATGTTGAGAGATCATTTGACTACCTTGTCAAAAATTGCTAGAGTTTGGTGTGAGAAGTCAGCCAAATGCAATATGTCTTGCATAGTAAATTGAGTGGAAGAATGTTTCTAATATGCATTATGCTAC